>QKYT01000465.1:53699-65549 GCA_003550305.1 Glomus cerebriforme | reverse complement strand
TGTTTAGTTATATTAGAACTATTAATTTCTAAATTCAACCATTTTTCTTTATTTTTTAAAATATCACTAACAGTATTTTTTTTTATACCAAATCTTTTTCCTATTTCTTCTTGCAATAATGATGGATTTTCTTCATGAAGCAAACATAAATCTTTCTTTTCTCCAAAGGTTAAAATCTTTCTTTTTTTTAATGTTGCTTCATTATTTACATTTTTTCTTTTTTGGCTCATAATAGATAACGATAAAAAAAAGATTCAACAATGATTATCTGATTATAATCTATTAATCACGTGACCAGTTCGGTATATCGAGATTTTTTTTATTATATTTTATAATAGATGGTAGATCAATACATGTTCGGTATATGCTATATCAAGTTTCATATAAAGTTCAGTATATCAAGATTTTTTTATATAATATGAAACTGGATTTTAAAAAAAAGTTCAGTATATCGAGAGTTCGTTATATCGTGGGTTCGTTATATCGAGATTAGACTGTATATAATTATACCTATTAGGACTGAAAAAAAAGGTATGATTATAAAAAACCTATATGATATGACTATAAAGAAGGTTTTTTTAATAATATTATTAGTAACTTGAATCAAGTATAAATGTGCTTATTAAAGCTGTCCTTTTAAACTAAAATTTATTTTCTAAACTAATTCTAAACTTCTAAATTAAACTAGTTCAAAACTAATTTAAAAGTTTAAATCTGATTTAAAACTAATTTAAAATTAATTTAAAATTAGATTTGAACATAAAAATTAACTTTTATTTTTTAGTTTAGAAAGTTGCAAAAATTGAAGTAATTTTTTAAACTATTTTAGAATAGTTTTAATTTAGAATAATTCTAAACTCATTAGTTTAGAAGGGCAACTTTAGTGCTTATAAAGGAGGTGTAACAAATAGAGGATGACTATAGAAAGGGATGACTGTATAATTATATTCATATTTAATTAAATAGTAAGTATAAGTATATTTGCATAAAAATTATATAAATAGTAGAAAATAAACTAATTATACTATTGGAATAAAAATAAATAACTTATTTTAATAAATTCAAAAATGATTAGTTTAATAATTATTTATATAATTTTAGTTAAATTATACTTTACTCAAAATATAACTAATATATAACCAATTAGATAGAAATGTATAAAAATTAGTCTGTAAAAAATGCTATAACATTTAATATGGTATTTTTAATTTACTATAATTAATTATTTTAATAAACCAAATTAAATGATAATTATTTTATATCTTCAATTTAACATTAATATAAAAATAATAATTTAAAATATTTTATTATTTTATTATTTTAAAATTTTGGCAGAACATATTCTATATATATAATACTGATTACAGTAGCTATATTAAATTCTGTAAAAGTTATAACAAAATTAATAATATTTAAAATGATATTTTAATATTAAAATATGGACTGAATAAGCTGCTTTTATTTCTGATTATAAAGTATTTAAAGATTATATACATATGTATTTTTTTATTTAAAGATCAAAAAAGATTTAAAATACATTATTATGGAAGTAATAATTTAAATTAACTCTATTTATTATCATTATTTGTCACATAGTTGATTTCTTAATACTGGCCGAATGCCAATAATCATCGGCCAAAAAATAGAGGATGGTCCATACTGTTTAACAAGAATTCTAAATTTTTTTTTTTATGGAAAAAAAAGAATTAAAATTTTTTTTTTTTATTCAAAATTGAAGAAAAAATTTTGTCAATTATATATTATTAAATATAATTATTTTCTTCTTAGACTATCTACTATTATGCCTGTGTTTTAATAAAGAAGTTTTTTCATTGGCATCTTCATTTTCATTTTCATCATTTTGTAATATCTCTTCAAATGTTAATGTTCCTGTATTAGACGAATTCCCTTCTATAAAAGTATATTTGTTAAAATCTCCTATTTCCTCATAAAGTTCTGTTAATCCTTCGATATCATGTCCTAATAACATTCTATCTTCTCCAACCACAAATAATTCTTCTTCTGGTGCAGTATTTCTTCGCCATGATAATATCAGTACACCACATAATAATATCCATATACCTAATATTACAAGAAATATTTGCCACCAGTATAATCGATTCCATTGATTAAAATATACAAGACCATTAAATATTGTAGAAACATTATATGTGCAAAATGAAAGCGGAATTAAAATAACTGTATCACATAATCTCAACCCCTTATTGAGATAATAAAGCTGAAAATTATAATAATAAATATGTTAACTAAAATTTTAAATATAGAAAATTAAAAAATACATTGCAATTACCTGCAATAAAGAAGTAAAGATCAATGCTGATACTATAAACCAACTTAATGGTTGATTAAACTGATTTTCGCAATTGAAAATAGATAAAAGTAATAATTCTACACCACTCTTTGCAAATAACAAACCCTGACCTGATAACATACCCCCAACACATCCATATGAAATTCCAAGAATTTTTTGAAATTTTTTCAATGACCATCCGAATACAGTATCATATTCATTTCGAATCATTTGATTTAATACATATTCTCCAAATTTATTTGCAATTAATAGACTTATAATAACAAATTCAATTATAGAAAAGTATATTATAAAAGCTGGACGTTTATAAAGTTCGATCAGGTCTTCTAATGAATGATTTGGTTCATCAACAACACCAAAAAGTGCAATCATTACCGCTCCAATTAGAATAAAAAATGTTCCTACAATAGATTTGAAAATAATTTTGGTGAAATTGAAAATTTTATTTGGCCAGAATCATGCATGTCATGTGATCACAAAATAATGCGCCACATTTCAATAGCAGATTAAAACGTACCTATTATTGTTTGCTTTGTAAATACATCACCCAAAAGTATTTTGGCAAAAAATGCATTAAAAACCAAAGTTACGGCTCCCAAGGGAGCCAAAATAACAACTGGAAGATATCCGATTGAAAACGCGCTTCCAATTATATTGGAAATTATATAAGTATCAAAACCTAAATGCCATAATGGTCGTCTACATGCAGATCGTCTAAGTTCCTTTGGATAAATATTTTCATTTATTACGTGAGATTTGCGTTGTATCGTAAGACCAAGAGATTGAATAAATGAAGTTGATACAGCTATAGTAATGCCGATAATAAAATTGAAATGTGGAGTATTATCTTTTCCGAAACAGTCCATCATGGTTTGTTTATAAACGATATGAAAGCAATTATTATTTATTTATTCGATAAAGGAATCTAATTATAAAAATATCAAATTAATTAGATTCAATGAAGAAAAAAAACAGGATCAAATAATAAGGGTTTAAAAAAACTCCAGAATTTATACAATTTTTTTTTCTCCTTAGTAATTTACTATTTTTTATACAAGACTATGTTTTTGGAAAAGTCGATCAAAATATGAAAGCACAAGGTAAACAATATCATTTGAACACTATTTTGAACAGTTATATCATATATATCATAAAGCGATAAGTAAAAAATACGTGATTATACAAATTCGGTCACAGCAGAACCTGATGAATGGCGGAAAAATTTTCCTTAAATATAACAGGAGTACAGGGAGTTGTATGACATTATGTCACGTACAAGTCACATATAATCATGAGATCAATCACGCATAATTAATTTATTCCCGCAATCCTCAATAACCGATAAATGAATTTAAAAAATTACTCAAAAAGATATCTCGAATCCGGATTCATATTACGTAAATTTTTAAACGTGAATTAATATAGCGATTAACGTAAGTACTTGTCACATTGTGACAATTCGAAAATAATAGAGTCGATTGTTATCGATTTAACTTCAAAACGTGCATGCATTCATTAAATAAGAAATGATTGGTAAAAAAAAAAAAAAATTTACAGGATTATCTATTTTAAGATCGAGTTTATAAATGGAATTTAAATATACCTTAAAAGGGATATGGTTTCACGTTGTTCGTAATTCCGACATAAATTACTTTAATTTGACCAGAAACTAATATTATAATCATGTGACAGGTTCACAAAGAAGGTTTCTCCGAAATGAAATGAATTAAACAAGTTGTGCTACATGCCATTTTACAAATCTAGTTATAGGTAATATTTTATCAACTGTTATCAGCCTACCAGAATACCAGAAGCTTTCTTATACTAAAGTCTAGTTAGTGTGCGTTATCAAGTCACGATAAGTTATAATTTAAACTGCGCATTTTGCACGTGTTTAAGATACGCGGGTCACAACTTTTGTAATATCTGCTCTATTGGTCATCCGTAATACAATTCCGAAACTTATAAGTATAGGAAGAAGTGGTTTTTTTCTACTCAAATATCTTCTTCCTGAAAAGCACTGTAGTTAATACATCAGTAATCATGGATTACACTATGCACATGCCAAATTCCAACCATGCGGTTAGCAACCATTTTAACTTTACTACTTCACCTACTAACGTTGGACGTAAAAGAACTCGAAGTAGTAGCCTAAACAGAAGTGAGAATGTTCAGGTATGACATATTTTATTATATATAGTTGAGGTAGAGATTTTACTCTTATTGATATTTCACTTTACTTTTATATAACTTATTATTATAACTTGTTTTTCTTATAGAAAGCTGCTCGGCTTTTAAGTCCTCCACGTTTTAGAGGGTTACCTTCGCATTCTTTTTCAAACCCGCAATTCTCTTGTTGGAACGAAAATCGACACAGCCGCACTAATTCTGTTGGTGACCTAAGTAACAGAACACAAGCATTGATAGTTCAAGATACTACACATGTAGACCTCATGGATTGTGATAACATGCCTATTGATTCGGATAATGATGAAATTGTAAGTCGTTTCGCGTGTGTTATTTGAAAAATTAGTTTGATCTGGATATTCTTTTTTTTCGCATTCCTTAATTTATAATTTAATATTTACAGATTCAACATCATGAGACAGTTATAACATCATCCTCGTCTACACGCGGCCAACGACAACATCGTCAGACACCATTCCCTCAATTACCTTATACCATGGGACGTCGTTCAGATTGTGAAAAATGTCGGTTGCGCGTTCCAGGACATTTTAGTCACGTTATTTCACATTAAATGATCGGAATTAGTTATTGTATTCGTAATCTTTGACAAGATAATATAATAGGGGAAGATTAAACGCGTATCAATGAAATTCTTCTACCTTTTTTTTTTTTAAAAAAAAAAAAAAAGTGAAAATAATTTTTAAAAGACATTGTAGAAATTTGCCAATGACATTAATAACAATATTATTCTTTAGAAGGCATATCATTGCACTACATCATTCTTATATCCATCATTTTTTTTCGTTGTGTTAGTAAGACTTTCATTTTATATATTCGTACCTTTCATTTTAATACTTCCTCTTATATAAAGTACGGAAATCATTAAAGATAATCCGTCATTTGAAGATTGTCTTTACATCTCTGTATTTAATTTTTTAAATATCCAAAAGGATATGTTTACAAAAAATAATAATAATTAAATTACGGAGTTAAATTGTAAAGATATTCTTTTGTGTAAATATTTGAATTATTGATATAATAAGAATTCATCAACCTTTGAAATCCCGAGCTTTATCATTCCATAGACAAAAGAAAAGAATTAATAGAAAGAACTTTTTTACATCGATTAATAAAAAATAATTTAAGTGTTCATCAATAAATTTTCTCGCATTTTTTTATAACCTTTTTTTTTTTTTAATTAATGAATTGACTAAAGAAATTATATTTATAAAAAAAAGAACTAGTTTATTAAAATAACTAGCATATAGAGTATTATAAATGTATAAATGTTAAAAGTCTTCTAGTTTCTCTTTAAAATTGTAAATTATGAAAAGAACAGATAAATACACTGAGAAACAAGAATTTTCCTCCACACACACTAAACTAAATCATACATACATATATCATACAAACAAGTACCCACCCATATTTTAAATAAAATCACAAAATTACAAAAAAAAAAAAAAAAAAATGTTAAATACATTGAATAAAAAAGAAAAGATGAAAAAAAAAAAATTAAAAAGGAATTTAGAAAAGCACGGTCGGTAACGAATATAATTAATGATAAGGATGATAAGGCCTAATATAACTGTTAACACGAAAAATCTCGCACAGCTCCAAAGAATTAATTTTCTGTTGTTTCTGGTAATTTAGGTGTTTCTGGTTTATTTGTTAATTTCATGAAAAAGTCTTTTATTCTTTTTATACCGCTCTTCCTCTTCTCATTCTTACTAGTGGAAACTGGTTCAGTACCGGTGGGTTCTTTATTATTAATTTCTCTGGTAGCAGTATCCGAAATACCAGCAGTTTTATTATCCCCTTCGTCGTTACTTTTAGGTGGAACTTTGGGTGGGTTCTCAGATTCTTGCTTTTTCTCCAATTCATCAGTTTTTTTCGGTTCATCAGCTTTCACAGGTTCGTCAGTTTTCTTCTGTTCGTTGTCCTTTTCGACGGGTTTCACAGGTTCGTCAATTTTCTTCGTTTCGGTAGAATTCTCTGGCTCCTCAGGTTTCTTCTGTTCGTCAGTTTTTCCCGGTTCGTCAGTTTTCTTCGTTTCGGCAGCATTCTCTGGTTCGTCAGGTTTCTTCTGTTCGTCAGTTTTTCCCGGTCCGTCAGATTTCTTCGTTTCGGCAGCATTCACTGGTCCGTCAGTTTTCTTCTGTTCGTCAGTTTTCTTGGCAGCATTCTCTAGTTCGTCAGGTTTCTTCTGTTCTTCAGGTTTTCCCGGTTCTTCAGTTTTCGTTTCGACAGTTATCACAGGTTCTTGTTTTTTTTCTTCCACCTTTTGTACTTCCTTGGTGGGTTCAGTAATGGGTTCAGTAATGGTTTCAGTAATAGGTTCAGTAGGTTTATTCTCCTCTGTGGGGGGTTCTACAACTTCCTTTTTATTCGTTTCTTCAGTAGAGGTTTCTTCAATTTTTATTTCTTGAGAATTTTCATTTTTGCTTGTTTCAATTTCTCCAACGTCAGCCATATTAAATAAAAAGTATAGAGATGAGAGAAAAAATTACAAGTTATAATACAATTATCTTTTATTGAATTTTCAAGTTAAGCTAACTACTTATTTTAGCAATAATAAAAAAAAATCCCGACAAAAAGAAAGTATCATAAAATCGATAGCTGATATAAAAAAAAAAAAAATTTTGGGCGCATGTGGTAATATAAGTTTCCAAAAAAAGTAATTATGGTGTCTCAAGTTGTGAAATTGAACTTTGTAATGGGTAGTGCAGGCCAAAAAAAACTTTGTGCGAATATGAGAAATTTTTATTTAACACAAAAATCCTTTAAAAGTAGTAGAAATGAAATCAGATGAGGAAATCATTGAACACAAATTGTCGCAACGTAATCGGATTAACCAAAATTAATTTTGACCAAATTCGTGTCATTATTATTAAAAAAAAAAAAAAAAAAAAAAAAAAAAAAAAAAAAAAAAAAAAAAAAAAAATAAATAAATATCTTTCCCTCCGTTTTTTTACAATACAAATAAATTGAGCTTTGTTATTATTACTTTTCGCCTGATAATCTTGCTTTTTTTTTTTTTGAAAAAAAAAAAAAAAAAAAAATTTGGTTTATCAAAATTCTAACGCCAATGATTTATTAATTAGCCAATGAAATTAAAAGAATGTTATTCTGTTATCATTGTTAAGGGAAAAACCAAAAATTCTCATAATTTGGGGGACATGCTAGTGTAACTAAACTTCGATCATAATACTTAGTTTGCTACGCCCAAAAAAAGTAATTATTTTCTTTGTTCAAGTTTTGTTTCAGGTTTTTTTTTTTGCGATATAGCGGATTTCAAGTAGTGGATTATCAATCTGGTGAAAAACGTCAAAGAAAAAAAGAATAACTGTGCACATGGGTCATCGTAATATTATTTTCCTGAATTATTCACAATGATAAAAAATTACAAATTACGCAAACTCCGGTTTTTTATTGTAAATTACATTTAATGATTATAATTTATAATTATGTTTGAAAGGTAATGTTCGTATTACTTAATATGAAACGAATGATTTACATAATCTACACCTCCTTTTTTTTTTAACCCCATAGAAACACGACGAAAATCTCAGGATCATATTTCTATAATAGTCTTCTAAGTTATTCATTTAAGCCGCAGCCACTTAACTCTTTTCTCATTGGTTGATTATCACTTTGATACGAAATATACTGATAAAAGATTTTAAAATAAAATAATTCATCACGGGAAATGTTCAACCTTTACAAAATACAGTATATGAAATGTTAATTGTAGAAAGTGTCATACGAACTTTTTCGATCATAGAATAAAGAATGCAGTCCTAAATTATTTTTATTTAAATAAGAAAAAGAAAAAGAACGAACCACCATTTATCCAAATTTTTTTCAACGCGGGTTTAAAAATTTTTAAATTCTAAATTCTTTCAACCGCTTTTATTACTATCAGCACCAATGAAACGCCTTCTCTAACGTTTTGGATTTATCATAATTAATTCTGCTCCCAATTTTTTTAAATCCCCAATTGCTCTCACAATAGAATGATTATCACGATGGTACGAAGGATGAATCTAGGTAATGGTAAACGATTTAAAATTATTATGGTGGATTCATATAATTAGTTTATTCAATCATTTAAAATATGATTGTGGAGATCTTATATAAAACAAAATGAATCTTTTAAAATGAAGAAATCCATTTATAAGTAAAATTGTGTTTATAACAAATTTTTTAATATATTAGATTAGATAATGGCTACAATTTCTAGTAAGTATTGTAAACCTAACTTTGAAAGTTTTTTTTTTACGTAATTTTTATGTATTATAATCAAATGGTACATCCAATTCATATGATATTTACTCAAAAACAAAATAACAAAAAATCAGGCCATAAATGACAGAATCACTAGTATCACTGCAGCTATATTAAGCGGGGAACTGATTCAAACAAGATCCACAAGATTCGCGTAACTGATAGACTTACGACTATACGATATACAGTACATACATTTTTTTTTTTTTTTTTAGGTCGAAACCTTTTTTTTTTTTTTAAAAAAAAACATGGAAAAAGATAATAATTTAAAG
Source organism: Glomus cerebriforme (assembly GCA_003550305.1). Taxonomy (NCBI): domain Eukaryota; kingdom Fungi; phylum Glomeromycota; class Glomeromycetes; order Glomerales; family Glomeraceae; genus Glomus; species Glomus cerebriforme. Next base: position 56,471 of record QKYT01000465.1, on the reverse strand, counting down.
TTAGATATTCTTCCAACTGAAATTATTCTTGCCATATTTAAATATTTATCAATTATTGATAAATGTCAATTATGTCAAGTTTGCAAGAGATTTCGATTAATAATTTATAATAATATAGAATTTTGGAAATATCTTGATTTATCCCCATTCGGTGAATATCTTTCGAACCAAAATTTATTTATTATCGCAAAAACAAGATGGAAATCAGATATGGAAGGTCATAAACTTGATCTAAGTGGATGTCAATTAATAACTTCTCATGCTCTTGAAAAATTAGTAGAGACACATTCAAGTTTTCAAGAAATTCATTTAAATGCTGAACCTCGATATGATAATTGGAGAAGTGAGTTAGAATATGATGATTGGATAAAACGACAATATTATAAGAAATGTCCAACTTTTTCTAAAAATGGTCGCCCAGGATTATATCAAAAATGGAAAATTATAAAATCTTCTTATAAATTATCACCTTTATGGCAAATTTCAAATAAATCTATTCAAACTGTAATTGAAGGATCTTTTAAAACTTTAAAATATCTTTCACTTGGAAATCAAAGCCTTCATCGTGAAACTGCTATAATAATTTCTAATTGTTCTCATTTGATTCAATTAGATTTAAGTGGAACAAATTTAGATAATGCATCCTTACAAGACATTTTACCACGTGTAATTCATTTAGAATTTTTGAAACTTTTAGATCTTGAATTATCTCCTATGACTTTAATGATGATTTCACTCAAAAAAAATTTACGTCAATTACATATTAGTGTAAATAACAAATCAAACATTTCCGCAAAAACAATTGCAGATATGTTAAAAAATTTAAAAAAATTACAAGATTTTAGAATGAATCAAACGATGATTGGAGAAGTAGATAGAGTTATCATAGAAGGTTTATCATGGATTTTTTGTGATGGGCCAATCGATAATTTAACAACAATTTTAGAAAATAATAAAATTAAAAATGGAGGAAAGATCATTGAGCAAAATAGAACCTCTCTTCGTCATCTTGATCTTTCACCTAAACTTGATATCTATCCAAGAGGTCAAAGTTCGACGCAAATTGAACATTATATTACTATAAGTAATTCTTCTCTATGGTCTTTAGCTGTTAATCATCCATTTTTAATTTCTTTGAGATTAGTAAATGCTTATGCTATTAGTGCTGAAGGTATTGATGGTTTATTATCTTCATTACAATGTTTGGAAATTTTTGAATTAAGAAGATGGAGAGGAACGGAGTTAGATCCATTACAAAAATTGACACCAACTTTTTGTCCAAAGTTGAGAGAAATTGTATTACATGGAATAGAAGTCACAGATTTTGATGAATGGATTATTCAAAGTGAAGAAAGTGGAGAATATCAAGATGATAAAGATCTGATGATAAGGAATAGAGGATTTCAAGATTTAGAAATTCTAGACTTATTAGATGTTTCTACATTCTTTGAAAAACATTATGACAATATAAGAAAAAATTGCGTAAAACTTTGTAAAGTGAGACTTGTACGTGTGGGAGATATTAATTTTCGAGATGAAGAATCAGAATGGAAAGACACTGTATTTAATAAAAAAATTAATAGTATATGAAATTTATATTAAACTTTTTTTAATTTAATTTTTTAATTCCATTAAAAATTAGTAGTATCCGATTAAAATTGTATTTGCAAAATTCATTTTAAGATGAATCTGGTATTTTATTTACTATGTTTAGTAATTATTTACTGGTGATGGTGACTGACTATAATTCCCTTATTTTGAGCTGCTGCTTCATCATTATTGATAAAACGAATCATTTGCTTTAAGTATAAGTTTCATTTCACCAAAAAGTTTGTATCATACCTAATTAATAAATACCAAATACAACATAAAATTAGTTTTACATCATTAATTACTTACTGATACAAATCTTATTATAATACTCTTTTTAAATTTAATGTAAAACTTAATAATAAATAATAATAATATATATCTATCTACATAGTATATTTATATTATTACTTAAAAATAATAAATTATCTCAAAAACTATCAATCATAATTTATTATATATTAAGCTTAAAAATTTTTTTATATGAAATTATCATTTCTATCTGTATTATAATATAGTATATTTAATAAATTTTTTGGTAATAATATTATAAAAAAAATTAAATAATAAATTTCTTTTTTATATATGAAATTTGTAAAAATAAATTTTTTTTTTATGACAAGTTAAATGCATTTATTGTATTAAATATCAAAAGATGAATACTAATATTGCAGACAAAACTGAAACCTACCTGTGGGTGAAACCTCCAAAACTGGGCAAAACTTCCATAACTTCCGTAACTTCTGTAATCCTTCCGTAACCCTTTTGTAACATCTGTAACCTCTAAAACCCTTCTAAAATCTCCATAACTCCTTAAATTTCTTACTTAAAAAGGAATTGATTGGTTGTGTTTTTGATATATATTAGATATATAACACAATGCATGCAATACGCAGTATTTTTAATTGCGCACACTGTTTATCCATTTATTCCATTATATCATTTAATTTTTTATCTGTTTCCATTTAATACTTCATTAAAATATGTCAAATGAAGAAAATCATAATCATCAGAAATTTATTTAGTATGAAGTATTTCATAAATCTATGCCTTTGTAATACTACGTAAGGCTACGACCCCATTGAAAGATTATGGAACGTAATACTCTAATGATTTACGTGGCGTAATACTCTGTAATTTTACTAAGTGTAATACTCCGTTATATTAAGATGCATAATATTT
>QKYT01000465.1:0-17370 GCA_003550305.1 Glomus cerebriforme | reverse complement strand
TGGGGGGTACTGGAATATTGATCATCATAAGGCTGGTTTGGTGTAATTTGTTGTTTGTTTGGCCCTTAAGTTGTCGTGTTTGTTTATTCTAAGGGGGGTGACGTAATGATCATCAGGTTTTCTGTTGATGCATTACAGATGGTCACGTGGAACTGATTAAATATCAAACCTAATGTCTTTTCTCATGATACTAGTTGATGTAAATCACAACCGAGACCCTGATGGTATCTCCTGGGGGACATGGAAGATTACCAGTATGCTAATTGGGAGAGTCCCACTAGTATCCTCTAAGTCTAGAATTTGGTTTGAGAAATGCAATATCGGTTGAAGTGAATATGTACTAGGGGTTTTTTGTTGCCAATTGAGCTTCAAGATATTTCACAGGTACAGGGTCGGGGACTGTTGGTGATGATGGGACGTTTGTTTCTGGTAACAGTACGGCATCCCGAGTTGACTTTCCGCGTGACAAGTTAGGCTTTTCTTTTTGGTTAAAGAGGGTTTATTCGTGAATTATCGTTATATTTAGTTATGTAGTCTTTTTAGACTTTCAATAGCTATTTTGATGCTCGATTAACTTGTCTTAATAAAAAAAAAATGTTTAAAGAAACAGTTATTTGATACTGTAATTTTATAAATACATTTGGCTTATACCCATATTTATAGACTTCTCTTCGAGCAGTTTTTAAAAAAAACATTTCCAAAATTATGAAACATAATATCCATCAAAAATTAGGATGACGAATGAACGGATTAATAGATAATTTCAAAATCCAGATTTTTTGACAGAAATCTATTATCAGTCAGATAACGGTTAAACAGATTGGAATCTAGTAACGAAACTACTATTTAAAATAAATGCCAAAGAATTTGTTAATATAAAAATATCATGTAACTTCTTAATATGATATACCGATATGTGACTTAATACATAAAAGTGGCTAAAGTGGCTAAGTATCAGTATTATGGATAATGCACAAATATGCGCAAGCATATATTTACAGATAATGCAGATCTTTGTTTATTTGTTCATTAATTTGTTTATTTTAAATGCAAACTTATAAATTTCAGTTCACACAAATCTTTTTATTTCTAAGTTTCCTTCGTAACATTGTAAGCTTTCGCAAAACTTACAATATAACACAAGTTTTCTTTTCCTTTTAAAATAGACTTTTTAATGATATTACACCAATCCTTTTATTTTCTTCAAAAATTCTTTCTTTTTGTTATTTAAATTAACAACTTTTATAGTTATTAAAGCAAATCAGAAGTCTCAAGGGGATGTTAACCAAGTGCATAAAGGAAGTGTTGTTCTCTATTTTTGGGATAAAAACCTTCTAACTATAAATACAAATGCGTCACTATCAAATATCAGCAAATGGAAGGACAATTATCCTGTCAAAAAATGCTACAAAAAATTGTTCAAACTGATGAAAGAAGGTGAAGAAACATACATGCTATGCATACTTAGAAGAGTATGGTTGAAAGTTGAGTTAAAAAAGTTCTTATCCATATGGATTGCATATGCAATTGGAACATCTGAGATCTTGCTAAACCCTAAAAACAAAAGAATAATAGTTTCAGAATCTGTTATAAAAGTAAAATTATCTCAATGCTTGAAAATTGTGGTAAAATTTTAAAATTTTACGAAATTTAACTTATTTAGATATTAAAAAAATTTTTTTTCTTAGGATAAAGTATTAAACAATGAAAGTATTTATAATAAAGATTCAAATTCAGAACTGGAGGGTAGTAGCTTCAGTTCTAGCTTAAGCTTTAGCAAGTATAAAAATGAAAAAGAAAATGAAAACGTGGGTCATTCACAGCAAATGGAAGATAAAGATGAAGATAAAAGTGAAGATAAAGGCAACAATGAAGTAAAAGAAGAAGATGATGATAATGATAATGATGATGATGACGAAGATGAGAGTAAAGATAAAAGTAATCAGAAAATCTTCTTTATGGCTGAGGAGACTTAAAAATTCTTTGTAATAATTAAAATATTGTGATAATAAATTACAACTTTACAATTTTTTCGTGCGAAAATTTTCATAAATTTATGTAACATTATATAACACTATTACCTATCGAAAAATTTACATAATATTAAGAAATATTACGCTAAATAATTAATTTTTTTTTGTAAAACTTACACAAATTTTTGCACTTATATTAATGCTCATGGTAGAAATATTTCAGAATGTTATGATCATAATTATTTCTGGATATTATGAGTGAAATGCTTCAAAAATATTACAATTTGTAAATACTACAGAGTACTTTGATCCACAATACTTCGTAAATATTACGATCATAATTATTACAGGATACTATGTGGTGAAATGCTTCAAAAATATCAAGTTGGTAAATACTATGGAGTATTTCAATCCATAATACTTCGTAAATGTTATGATCGTAATTATTATGGGATACTATGGGGTCAAATGCTTCAAAATGTTACAATTTGTAAATATTACGAAGTATTTTAATCTACAATATTTCGTAAATATTACGATCGTAATTATTTCCAGATACTATGGGTGAAACGCTTCAAAAATGTTACAATTTATAAATACTATGGAGTACTTCGATCTACAATACTTTGTAAATGTTATGATCATAATTATTACGGGATACTATGTGGTGAAATGCTTCAAAAATGTCACAGTTGGTAAATACTACAGAGTATTTTGATCCGCAATACAAAATGCTTCGAAAATATCACAGTTGGTAAGGGGTGTAGTATTTATTAGGTAATATTTTAGGGGTGGGAGTAAAACAAAATCTTACATGATACAAAATTATGCATTTTTATTGGTCAAAATTAATACTATATATATATTTAAATATTATCAGTTGAAAAAATCTTACCTAGGGGGGTAGGACCTTTTATGAAACTAATATTAGATAATATATGTCATGGCCCTAAATACTACGAAGTATTTTGATCCATTATACTTCGTAAATATTACGATCTGTAAATTACGAAGTACTCTGACTATAATACTTCAAAAAAGCTACGATTTGTAAATACTATGAAGTACTTTGATCCATAATACTTCATAAATGTTACGATCTGTAGATATTATAGAGTACTCTGACTATAATATTTTGAAAAAGCTACGATTCGTAAATACTATGGAGTACTTCGCCGTAAATTTACATAATTTTTATGATTTATAGGTTTTATGAAACCCTTTGTACTAAAAAATTTCCTGATGTGAATAATAGTTAAATGGATTAGAATACTAATACTATAGATATATGTTGATAACAAAGGTTTTAGATAGGGGTTATTGACAAGATATTGTAAGAAGTTAGCTCAATTCAGCTAAAACATCTATTTTGCCATTAGAAACTGGCTTTTATAAGATAGAGAAATAGAGGTATTATATAGTTTTTGATTTTCTTTAAATGTATTTTGGTGCTAAATACTGGAGTATGGGATGAGAAAGTCCAGTAATGTAACCTCACTCTAAGAATCTGTGTATCTTAGTATGATAAGCAGCATCTTTTCATATATTGGAATGGAGGGTAAATTATGGTTTGCATCTTTTATTTTGTAAATGTCAAAATATTAAAATAAATGCATATTCATCTTGTCTTAAAAAAAAAAAAAAAAATTTAAATACTAATTTAAAATTAACTGTTAAAATATCATACCTTTTATAATTTTTTATAAAATAATTTAATTTTTAATTATTTATATTATTTCAAATAAACTATATGTTAAAATTTAATTATATGATTTATAGCAATAATATTATTAAGATAATTATATACTTTGAATTTTCTAAACAATTTGTTTATGAAACTATAAAGAAAAAAGAAGAAATTCAATTCTATATAACAGTATCTTCAGGATCATAATTTTCATTAATAAGTCTATACAAATATGATGGAGGATGGCCACCACTACAAATAATTTAATATATAAAAGTTAATTAATAAATTTGTATAATAAAAACAAACATAAAAATTCCATATACTTACGTATTTGTAATAAATAGACTAACGAGTTCAGGTGAAACATAATCATAATATGGATTTAATATAGTTACTTTGTCAATTAATTCTCCTTCATCAAAGCTCATCACTGGATCAGGAGCAACTAAGTCATTAAATGAATCTTCATCATATGGATAAAGAGGAGATAATTTATACAATCCAGTACAAACTACAACTGGAGTGGAATGATGCTTTGCTGCGGTGGCAACCATTTGAGTACCACTTACAGATATTAGTCCGCCATTCGCAAGTACTTCATTTTAAAAAGGTCAATATATATAAATAATATAATAATACTTAGCATATTTGTTATATTTACCTGCGTGTGTTCCCATTATGACTTTATTTACTCTCGACATAACAGCAAAAATTGCTGAATCTGAAATAACCATTGTATCAATTCCCGCTTGTGACAAGGATAAAGCCATTTCATGTCCAAGATATCTAAATAAGTGAAAAAAATATAAAAGTATCAATTATATAATATCATTCAAATAAAAGTCAATATTATTAAACTAACGTAGGCGATGTTTCTGCAACTACAACTGAAAATTTTCTTTTCTTTGCTGCAGTTTTCAAGAACACTTCAACTGTTCTTGATTTTCCTATTGTCATTATAATTTCACTAAATTATAAATACTAGTTAGAATTGATATAATTTATAAAAGATGTATTACAATTTCAACACGTACTTAGAATGAATGTGTTCCATAGCTTGATCTGCAATATTAACATACATATTTTCAAGCTCATTAATCATCTCTTGTATTTCAGAGATTATTAAAGGCTTCAGATGTAAAAAAAAAAAAAAAAAGAGTCAAGTTTCATAATCTTTATAATGTTATCTTATAATAAATAATATCTAAAAAAGGATATTAAAACTCTTTCGATCATAATCTAATGATGCTCTCTTCTCTCCCACAGATCCATCTCCCAACAGATTTATCATAGAAGCTGATGACGAACTTTGTCCACCATAATTTTGTAAATCGTAAGTTCTACCTTTTTGAGGAATTTTATCATCATCATCATCATCATCCTCATGCTCTACCTCTTCTGCTGTGGAAGATGTCTTATTTAAATTGATATTGCTACTGGATTCTTCAGAATTATATACGTCACGTATCGAACGTAATACGCGACGAACAATATTTCCCACCGCAAGTTCTAAAAGAATTATAAGGAAATTGAATTTTGGTTGAGTCAATTACTAGTTTTTAACTAGCATTAAAATAACGCAGTTCTATATACCTCTCGGTTGAGCCATAACCAGCCTCCTTCCAACGTCTTTCACTAAGTTTATCAGTACACTAACTTGATTCCATCGAGCAACTGAAACCACTTGTCGGAAAAGCAGGGCCGTCTCAAGTGAGACGGACCAAGAACCGACTACTTGTCTAATATATATAATATATAATAATAAATGAGCCGGGTTATTAATTAGAAAAAAAATACTATATTTAAATCAAAAGTACCGTCGTCGTAGCCGATTTACTAAACTCTCAATTTGAGCATTTTGATCCCGCGTCCCTGTCATTGAAAAATTTTTACGTTTGAAAGAAACACTTATTATTCCCGAAATTTATTTGTTTTAACAATTAACAACAATTTTCTTTTTAAGATTATCTTATCTGATAACCAATCAAATTGCTTGCCTTATAAATATATTTTAACACTTTTTACAACGTCGTCTTGTAAATGATATTTATATAATTTTCTCAATGAATTTCTTTACAAATTTTGCATTTATTCGTCGACATTATTTTTATTATGTACAGAGAATCTTTTTTCAACTTCAATGTAAGCATCAGGGTATTGCGTTGATACTTTAGTCTTCAATAACCTAACCAAATTTAATTCAATTCTTAAAAAATTTTCTCTAAAACATTCCCAATTCGTTAAAGTAAAATAACATACCTTAATTTTTTAAAGATATATTCTAGATCAACTTTCATTTCTTTAATACATTTAGAATGTGAATCAAGCTTCTTCGATAATTCATCGTATTTTATATGGCTATAATCATTAAATGATGATAATGTTGAAGTATTTAATTCTAAAATTTCATGACTGGAATTGTTTAGAAAAGTCAAATGATTAGATAAACAAGTTTAAGAGAGAATCAAATTTAATAAGATTTATTATATTTACGTACATTGAATTTTGATTTTGTACAATTTTATTTAAATCAACTTCGTTCATCATTCCTTTCATTCTTTTCATCGTATGCTCTGCACATACTTCATTAAATGATTTTTCTTCTTGTTCTGATTGTTGTGGCATTTTTATTATTAGAAATATATAATTAAAATTAATTATTTACGAAGAAATTTTCTTTAACAACAGGAAAGTTTTCTATTTTAAAATGTTAAGCGAAAAGTGATAATCATTCAATCAGCTTTTTTTCCGAGAATGTACTAGCTGCTAGTACAGTAGTACCTAATGGTCAATTAAACGTGTTAGTTACACAATATTATTAAAAATTTTCGATCATTTTTACTTTTTTTTTTAAACATGGAAAAATTCTCAACTTGGAGAGTAAGTATATAATAGAGAAAGGTTTCGACATTAAATTAAATTAACTTATTTATTCAATAATAAAACTTAGGATGCTGGTACTGGCATTCAGCCGTTTCTACCACTAATTGTATGTACATACATTTGTCAAGTTCTTTCATTTATTTAAAAATAATAATAATAATTTTTGTTTACAAAAGCCCTCACGCAAGGATTCGGATACAATTACAAAAATTACTATTTTACTTGGATATCTGTTAAAGCCTGTTATCGGAACTCTCAAATTGTTATTGGTATTAGCCGCTACCTTATTATTATTTGTCATAGTTGATGTTATAAGCTTAGTTCTGGTAAGTTACCATTGATTAATATTAACTATAATTATCGAGCATTTAATAATGATTTAAAAAAATTATATTATAGATACCTATAAAACCTGTTCATAGAACATTTAATTATCTGTTCACATCAATTTTGACGCGCTTAATACTCTTTTTTATGGGATTTTATTGGATCCACTCTGAAACCGTTTCGTCCTTAACAAAAGGGTAAAACAAGCTTAAAATTTATTTTTTTTTTTAGAAAAAAAATTATTTATTTTAATTTATAATATTTTCCAGCCGAAGAGCTCCTAAAACACGTGAGCGTATAAGGAAAGGTAGAATCAATGCAGGTGATGTGATTGTTTGCAATTGGACATCATACGTGGAAATATTTTATCTTGCATTCAGGTATCATTAATTATTAATTCTTTTGTATTTTCGTGAATTAATTAATAATCATATGTGAATTATTTTATAGGTTTAATCCTATTTTTACACAATATTATCCTGCTACTAACACATTACGACCAATATCTTTATGGAGAGCAATTTGGACAACTGGTTCATATCCAAATCTTGATTCTCCTGTAGGAATCGAAACATTTACACTTAAAGAATTAGTTAATTATGCTAAAACAAATCAATCGAAACCAATCGTCATATTTCCTGAGGTAACTTTTTATGTAAATTGATATTATTTAATTAGTATATATTAAATTTATTTGTTTAGGGAACCACATCTAACGGTAGAGCGTTGTTGAGATTCAATCCTATCTTCAAAGATATATTGATACCTATTAATGACTTTAAAATTCATATTTTTACAGTAAGGTAAAGACGAAAATATTATTTCATTACACGTGTTTTCAACATTAATATTTTTAAATATCTGATATATCCGATTATTACTTAGATATGATTTCGAAAATTTTTCTCCAACATTTACAGTTGGAAATAAATTTTGGCACTTTAGTAGATTATGTTGTCAGGTAAATAAACATTATAAATAATGAGAATCCAGAAATTACTCAGATTAATCATTCTTTTATTTAATTTAGTTTATTAACATACTTCAAGTAAGATCTCTTATATCCGACGAGTCATCATTCTCTCGATATTCTACATCAACCATGCAATCTTCAGCTCCGTTAACAGTGCCAGAAGATATTGTAGGTTCACAAGTATCAATTTATATGTCACAAGTTGGTAGGCTTCGTAATATAAGTTTGGGTATAGTGAAAAAGAAAGAATTCTTAGATTTTTATTATAAAAGAGCATCAGGCGGATATACAAAGAAGATTAGATAATACAATTTGTAATTATATTCGTGAATACATTTAAAACAAATTTAATTTTATTGATATCATTCTTTACAATATATAATTAGAACTATCTCTAACCATAAATAGAACAAGATTTACATCATTTTAAAATAATGTTTCCATCTTTCATAGTTAACACAATATTCTCTAGAAATTTCTCTTTCAATTCGCTTTCAGATGAATCTGAACCGGAAATTAGCTGATGAACCACCATTTCTTCAAGACGTTTTAGATTCAATTCTTTATGCTAGATAAGATAATTTTTTGTGAGAAATATTACCAAAACATAAATATACAATTCCTTTAAAAAATAATTAAAATAAAAAAAAAACACAATATTTACGCTGTTACTTTTGAAAATTTCCTTGACAACAGCAGGGATACTCTCATAATAATTAGATAAATTATGAGTACCGAATTTTAAATTTTCATCATTTCTACTACTTTCATTAGTTTTTTGCTTCTTATTCTTTGTTGGAGATTCAGGCAACATAAATTCAACAGATTTGCGTTTCTTGTTTTCATCAGAAGTTTCTTTCTTAAGTATTCCAACCAATGATTCAAAAGATTGAGAACCTTTCTTATTTGTTTTATGATTGATTGCTCTAGCGCCGTTAGTGTCCTCCAAATTATTGTTACCATTATTATTTAAAGAATCGTTCTTTCCCTTCTTCTTTTTCTTCTTGCTGCTGCTGTTATCGAGATTCCCTATATTACTTGTTTTCTTTGGAGTTTCATTTGCCCCACAAGTTTGGACAGATTGTGTTTCATTTGAATCTACAATATTATCACTGTCCTTAACTTTATCATCGACTCCATTAATATTATAGACAGAGGAATTCTTATTCTTTTTTTTTTTTCTTGGACTACTATTAACAAAGGTGTTATTATCTTCCTGATTAATATTTGTATCTAATGTCACTTGACCTTCATGATTATAATTCTTAACTGTAATATTAATGATCTTTTCATTAGGTTGATTAACTTGTTTCTGAATCTTCTTATTTTTATTTTTTTTCTTTTTCTTAGAATTTGACTCTTGACTATGATTATTGTTGTCGGTAATGGTATTAAGAGTTTGATCTTGTTCACTGTTCTTTAAGTCTTTATTATTATTATTATTATTATTATTATTATTATTAAAAGTACTGAATTGTTCTCTACTTTTTAGGGGTCTATTCGGAGTATCACATTTTTGTTGTTTTTGTCTATTAGGTGTATCCTGTTTACCCTAAGTAAGAAAAGAAAATCAAATTAATTCCATATATAAAAATATTTATTTGAGATCTCGCTCTCTGTTCTTAAATACCTTTTTATTACCCTTATATAAACCTTTTTGATACTTTTCAGCTTCGCTAATACAACTAGTATGAGATAGATAACTATCACCATGGAAAGTAGTGAAACAATCAATACAAGTAAATTGTGCATCAGGACAACGATATATATGTTGTGATGCTTTTGGTTTTTTAATAACATCTGCGCATAAATCACAGCTGAATGTCACCATTTTTATTATTACTTGAAGCAAGAAAGTTTTCGGAAAAGAAAAATTTTTTAAAAGGTAAGATGGTAGTACAAAGATCTGGTGATTATCAAGGAATTATGCGTGATTCAGCTCAATAAGAGAGAACTTGCGGGTATGTGTGAAATGATTACTTAGAAAAGAAGCGGCAAGTTGCCAAATTATTAGATCATATTAATATTATAAGGGACTAATATGATTATGCTGAGTTTATATATCAATATTTTTGTTATCGTCTTACAACGTTAACCAATATGATTAGGACTTCTAAACTCAAAAAATATCTGAAGTGATCAAAGAAAATATATTTTCCAATTTCAGTAGTTACAAAATAAAAATGACCGATTAGTCACTGTCATTTATCAATATATATATTTTTAGCTGAAAAAAAATATTTATGCTTCAATTCAGATAATAATAATTTATGAAGGAAATAATTCTTGCGCTGTTCAATAAATATGTTAGAATTCTTTTACCTGAATATGGATCTTTGAAATATTATGCAAATACTCTACCATTTCATTCAAATCTGATAACTTTTTTTTTTGTTATCTGATGGTTAGCCATTGAAGAATTTAAATTTGATACCATTTTGGTTCATACCTTTCTCTTAATAAAGCATATTACTTTTAAGTTGAGTATGAAAGTGAAGGTACAAATTCGATGACGAACTTAAATATAAAGATGACAATTAATTAATTCTAATATACTTATGCTATTTATTTATTTATATTCAATTGTCTCATATCTAATATATATCAAATATGCATTACGTCGATCGATCGCTAATTATAATATGGGTGTTTGAAAAAGCACGTTCTCTTAAAGATGCCGGAAAAAATTAATGTACTGTTTGTTTGTCTAGGTATTTGATTTAACGATAGCTTTGTTCTAATTTCTTTATTCGTACTATTGATTTTTGTTAAAATATTTCCTCTGCTTTTCAAATTAGGAAACATTTGTAGAAGGTGTGTAAGCTTTATTATTATTAGCTTTATTTATGCACGTATTTTTTTATACACTATTGCTTTAAGTTTGTTTCTATTCATTATTTAGCCCCATGGCTGAAGCAGTATTTGCATATACAGTTAAAGGAAAAGGATTAGAGTCTCAGTTCAGAATTGATAGTGCTGGTACTGCAAGTTATCATGTTGGTGAGTTATAACTTCATTTTAGGTTTACCTATAATAAATGTCATAATTTCCGATTTTATATTTTCTAGGCGAAACATCTGATTATCGTTCGGTTCAAACGTGTAAACAACATGGTATAATCATAGATCATTATGCAAGACAGGTTAATATTTAAATTTACTTTTAATTTTTTAAAATTACATTTAATAATTAATTATTTATTATTCTATAAGGTTGTAATGCAAGATTTTAGGGAGTTTGATTATATACTCTGTATGGATAAATCTAATTTAGCTGACCTGCAAGATATGCAACCAAAAGGATCAAAAGCAATTAGTAATTATAGATTTAAATTTATTTATTTAGTTGATAAATTTAACAGTTAACATTAAGTCATATGTCATATTATTAATTTTTAAGTAAAATTATTTGGTGAATATGATCCGCAAGGGGAACGTACAATTCGAGGTACTTGCTTTCGAGAGTTTGTTCTATAGATAAGAAATTATTGGTAAATAATGTTTCTTTTAATTTGTTATAGATCCATATTATGGAGGAATAGATGGATTTGAAAAAAATTTTCAACAAGTAACCAGATGTTCAGAAGCTTTTATAGAAAGTTTAAACTTGAGGTAGAAACAAGAATTCGCTAATATGTGAAATTTCGAACAACTTTTATAGTTTTGTTTGGTATATATTTCACGAATTTATTTAAAAGCAATACAAAAAAAAAAAAAAAAAAAAAAAAAAATTTCAAGAAATTATATTTTTCTTGTTGAGATTTTATGTATTAATGAATTATAATTAATAATTTAATATATTTTTAATCTCAAACGTTCAATCGGAGCTGCTGCCAGCTTGTGAAGCTGTGTCTTCGGGTGACAATCTGCATAACTCAAGAAATAGGCATAATGTATAATGTGCATCATTCCCTAACAAGAATATAATATCATTTTAATATAAACATAAATTGTTACGAGAAATTATTCAAACACGTACCTGCATTATGCAAACAATAATTTTCTATATCCAGTTCATCCAACAACCTTCCCAAATTTGTTCGCACATTTGGTTTTCCAACTCTTGCCGCATTCATTTCAGCTGTATCAAAATATGCTACAGGGTTAATGACTTCTTCAACATTAACTTTCATACTCTCCAAATACTTGACATCCATTCGAAGATCATGTCCAACAAAGACAACTCTCCCCTTTTCCTTTTCTTCCGTTAAATCTTTTATAATTTCAGTAGCAATTTTTGACAAGTTTTCCCATACAGTTTCTCCGAAAGAAAATCTATCCTTCCTATCCGGAACAAATTGACCATTTTTCAGATGCTCATATTCTTTTGCACAAAAATGTCGATCCATGAATTTGTTATCTTTCGAGTCGAACATGCTCCATCCCACTTCCAAGATACAAGAGTGATCTCGTTCATAACTTTCAACATCCACTGCTACGAACAAATATTCCTTTGTCTTGAACAAATTCCGCGCATGTTCCCACGTATCTTTCATCCCTTTAAGTTTAATCTCCGATTTGATTTTATTATTATATTTTCTTATTTTTTTATTGATTTTATTAAAAGCTGAAGGTGAATCAAGAAAAATAGATTCAACATCTTTATAAGGAACATTTTGATCATTTTTCATCATTGAAAGATTTGAGGAAGTGAAAATTTCTAATTCTGAATGGATGGATTTTACAGAGTCCTCAGATAATAACAAAATTTGGCGAGGCTCACTATTTAAACCTTTAAAGAATAATTTGTTCAATGCAAAATATACACATAAAAATATTCAATAAGTTATGAAGAATTATAACACTGTCTTGTATAAATTATCTGGTCGCTTACCAAGAAAGAACTCTAATGTTGAGTGTTTAGTAAAAAAATAAGAAGAATTAAAAAATTGTTCTATTTTCTTTACTAACTCTTCATTTTTTACAGATTTCCTCCAGTAAGTTGTAACTGAATAATATGGAAACAATCGGACTTCTGGCATATTAAGTCAAGAAAAGATGATTTCGCGTGGATTAAAATCAATTTAAGGTTTGGCAAACTTTAAAAGCTTTTTACAACTGTTTCACAATGATCACGACCGTGCCTCAAGTGGCGTTTCACCCATGTTAAATCTATTACATTTCAGATGTTATACAAACATTATGTAATAATTAAGTTTCGCGTCCGTCATAATCACAACTTCAGTAATCACACATCCACTTCTTGTTTCGCTCCGCGTTAAAATATAAAGATGTCAGATACAGGTCAATGGTGCTTAATAGAATCGGATCCAGTAAGAATTTAATAGCTTAATTATTTGAAATAAAAACAATCACTAACGGTCATTTTGTACTATTAAATATAATAATTGTTTCTTTATAAGGGTATTTTATCTTTCTTTATTCTTTTTCAAGTATAATCCATACTTCTTTGATCTTAATACTTAATGACACTTCCAATTCATAGGTGTTTTCACCGAATTAATTGGTGCCTTTAATGTACGAGGGACTCAGGTTGAAGAAGTCTGGAGCTTAGACGAACAGACATTAGAAGACCTAAAGTATATTTTTTTTTTTTACACACAATTTTATTTCTCAATTTGGTTTATAAGCTTTGTAATGTATTATTATATTAATTTGTCAAATTCACCTGTTTTCAACAATTTTTAAGACCAGTTTATGGTTTAATTTTTCTTTTCAAGTGGCAAGGCGGTAATGACAGTTCTAGGTTACATCCAGAAGCGGATCTCAGTGTCGATGAGAATGTATACTTCGCAAAACAAGTAATAATCTTGAAATTTTCATGAATCCATCTTGATTTATTATACGTGTCTAATTTTTTTTTTTTTAAAAAAAAATCGTTTTTTAACAGGTTATTAATAATGCATGTGCTACTCAGGCCATTTTATCTATTTTATTAAATTGTCCTATGATTGATTTAGGAGCCGATTTAGAAAATTTTAAAGATTTCACTAGATTGTTTGATCCATATGTATGTTATCTTATCTTTTTACTATGTTCTAAATTATTATTTTTTTAGTATCAAATAAATAGATCTACTTTTTTGTTTTATTTAACAGAATAAGGGCTTAGCGATTACCAATAGCGAACTTATTCGCGGTGTCCATAATAGCTTTGCTCGTTCTGATCCGTTTTTTTTGGATCAAACTGACCAATCTTCGTCTGAAAAAGAAGATATTTTCCATTTTATCTCGTATGTTCCTGTACAAGGAGCTTTATACGAGTTAGATGGGTTAAGTAATGGGCCAGTGAATTTGGGTAAAGTTAATTTTTTTTTTTCGTTAGCCATTATAATGTCTACTTTAATTTAATATGTTTAACTAAATCAGGTCCATGTACAGAAGATGATTGGCTTGAAAAAGTTCGTCCTGTTATACAGGAAAGAATGTCTCGCTACACATCTGCAGAAATACGATTCAATTTGTTAGCACTTATTAAGAATCGTGAGGATGTGTATCAAGCGCGAATTGGGGAAATTGAAGGACGAATGCTTCGTTCTAATAATTCAGGCGAATTAATGCAATTACGTGAAGGAATGGAGCAATTATTACAAAGAATTGAATTGGAAAAAGTTAAATTTAAAAGATACGAGGTAAATATTTTTAATATTTTTTTTTCTACTTCAATTGATTATAATTTATTTTCTTGAATTGCTTTTTTTTGAAAATTTTCAGCGCGAGAATTCGTTACGCAAACATAATTTCGTTCAATTTATATACAATATTCTTCGGATTTTGGCGGAACGCGGTGAATTACAAGCACGCATTGAATACGCTCGGAAAGAGATGTCAAAAAGAATTAAGGATCGCGCAGAAAAAAAGAAAGGAGAAGGCAGTAAAAATTAACTCTAATTCTAACTTCTTATAATTTCAGAATTGTAATTTGTTGAAAGAATTTATGTAATTAAAGAATAAAGTGATAATTAACCGAAAATTATGAATAGCAGATTCGTGTTTCTTAAGCACGTCTAAAATGTGTGACAGGCTATGCCGAATATATTGCTTTAGAGTACAACTGTAACAATGGGACCGTCATTCCCAACTTATTTTTCCGTTCGAAACTATTGAATCTTTACCCATAATTACCGACAAAGATATATTTTTTTGTCTTTAGCTTCACTTTTTCAAAGTTTATAACTATTATAAATATCTTTGTAAATAAATTTTTATGTTTTATTTTTTACTTTTCAATATAATTATTGTATTATTATTTTTTAAAAATCATTTTTCGCATTTTTTTTAGCTTTCTATTATTTTTAATGTTAAAAGTTAAAACTATTGTATTATTTGTAGTATTCTTATAATAAAAAACACTTGAAAATTATAATTAAATAGGAAAAAGTAATTTATCGCCATGGCGATGCATCGCTACCCCACGTGACTTATACTATATGATAATTTGTCACCCCCCCCCCGCGTCACACCGTAGTTTTCCATTTTTACTATTTATTCTAGGGACGAATTTTTTCGGTATGATAAATACTATTTGTAACATGTTATTCATCACATGTTTAATTTTGCCCAAATTTTATAACGCTGGCCAAAATATCCTTATTTGGATCTTATGTAACGTTACACAATCCAAAAAAAGGCAATTTTGTTTCTCTCGAAAATTGAAATCTTGGGTTACGCAAGATTCCTAAAAAGGCAATTTCATTGCAGATCATTTAATTCCGGCCGGAATTATGAATCACGTGACAGTGGCGATGCATCGCTATAGTGATAAATTACAAAATCCAATTAAATATATACATTATACAGTATTTACAATTTTATAAAATATAAAAATAAAAAGAAATACTTCCATTTCAAAGTTCAAGAGGTTATTTCTAAAAGAAATAAAGAAAAAGAAACATTAGCAACGTTTCTAAGACAAAAAAATAAACATAAAAATTTAAAAAATACCTCCACTTCGCCCATTTGAAGTCCAAAAGGCTGTCCCTAAAAAAATAAAGGAAAGAAAGTTATTTTTTTCTAAAAAAAAACAAATAAAATTAATAAAATAAACCAAAGTTTTATATTAAACACTTTAAAATACTTTATAAATGACTCTATTTGCTTCTAATACAATAAACATACCTTAACCAACTACTTGAATTTTTGATAAAGAAGTTTAATAAAGAATGATGATCTCTTGTATTAAATATATAAACTGGTTTTAGCTATAAAATAATGTTAATGGTAACTCATGAAAAGTTTTCATTTGTCAGTTTAAAAAACATAATAAGTTAAGTACCTGAAAAGAAGGCATTTTCAAATGATAAATGTTGTGTAATGAAAATTTAATCTGCTGACTTATGTTTTGCAAAAATTAAAGTTAAGATTGCTTATTAAAAACTAGGGGGTTTCATAAATAGTGAATGCAAAACTATCAAAACTTGCAAAACTGTTTCAGCATTTCACATCATCTCTTATAATAATTTATTATAGTTTTGACAATTGTTTTTTTTATTAGACAAGTTAAACATATTTATTGTATTAGTGTCAAATATAACAAATACATCATCAGGAAGTTTTGAACAGACATATAAAGTGTAAACATATGTCATGTGTTGTTTAACATCAAAAAAGTGTTGTGCAATGAACCCTTTGTCAACCAACATGATTAAAAATGTGTTGCGCAACACTTTTTTAGGTATATAACAACATACAGTAAAATAATGGCAGTTTAAAAATGTGTATAACAACACTAAATTAGTTGAAAAACACATATTATTAGTTGAAAAATGGATATAAAAATGTTGAAAAAAGTGCATAACAATACAAATTTTAGCATATATTAACTATATTTAATAAATAAAAGCATTGTTAATTTTTATTATGTTTAAACTATATTCATTTATTAAAAAGATATTAAATTACAAACAGTTCTTCCTAGATATTCTAACTATGCTATACTAACTAACTATTCAATTCTAATACCCAAACCCAAAATCTACAAAAAATTAATTAAGTTTCACAACTAAGTTATGAAACTTATGTTTCTGATTCCCAAAAACCCAAATTTCAAGAAACAAACTGAATCTACAAAAAAAAAGAAAACATTTGGTTAGAACGTTTCTAACAAAGAAAAAAAATAAAAAAATAAAGTTTTGTAATGAAATATTTGTTACAAAACTTATGTTTCAGTTTTCCAAGTTCAGAAGTAAACTTACAAAAAAAAGAGAAATGTAGAAAAAAAAATGAAAAATGAAGTTTGTAACAAAATAAATGTTATGAAACTTATATTTTCATTTCTATTTTCAGAGCTGAATCTACAAAAAAAAAGAAGAAACATTCAGTTAAAATGTTTTTTAAAGAAAAAAAACCAAAAAAAATGAAGTTTCATAATGAAATGAACATTATGAAACTTACGTTTCAGTTTCTTAAATTTAGAACAAACCTACAAAAAAAGAAGAAATGTTTGGTTAGAACATTTCTTAAAAGAAACAAAAAAAATAAAGTTTCATTACGAAACTTATGTTTTGAAAAGAAAGTTTCATCAGGAATATTTTTAATGTAAAGTACTCCGAAAGTCTAACAATAC
>QKYT01000464.1:81777-94007 GCA_003550305.1 Glomus cerebriforme | reverse complement strand
AATTCACTATTTTTTTTTTTTTTTTAAATCAAATTACAGAAAAGGACCTCACGTATCGTTATTTTATGGAAGTAAGTGATTTATCAGAAATAAGGTTTCTTTAACATGTAAACAATAATAATTTCCCCTATTCTTTTTATCATAGTGTTAACGTATCCACGAGTATTTTTTAATCATACTGTAACGGATAGTCCGAAATATTATTCATTAACAACCTATCAAGAAACAGTTATCCGTACAATGAAATGGACAATGAATGCACCATTGAAAACATTACGTAAATCAGGATCATTCATTGGATTATTACAAAAAGTATTTCAATGTTCCGAACCATTTTATCCATTAGATCCTGAAGTTAAAATAGAAATAGGAGTATCAGATGGTTATTGGTTAGGTCCAATAAAATACAAACAAAGAGAAAGTGAAGCAACAATATTATATTTACACGGAGGAGGATATATCGCATTATCATCATTAATTGGTCTAAGTCCATTATGTTATTTATTAAAAACTTTACGAAAACTATATAATAAACATGTTAGAGTTTTGGCAATTGATTATTCTCTCGCACCAGAAAATCCATTTCCTGCAGGTTTAGATTGCGCAGAAAGAACTTATAGATGGTTGGTTAAAAGTGGTATTGCGGGTAGTAAAAATGTATTTTTATTTGGAGATTCAGCTGGTGGTGGATTAGCGTTAGCTTTATTACAAAAATTATATCCAACTACAACGAATCAAGTTAAGGATATTTTACCACTTGGGGTGATATTATCATCACCATGGGTAGAATTATCATGTGACTCATTATCATATTTTACTAATTCTAAATTGGATTGGTTAACAATACATCAATGTCATTTCGCAGCAGAATATTATATATTCGGTAAAGAAGGTAATCCGGCACGTAAAAGAAATCTTCAACCACCACCACAACCAAAAATTCGTAAAGATATAATTATGGATTGGTTAGAAAAAGTTGAGGATAATTTTGATTTCGTTGAATTTGATGGAAATTCTCGTTTTAAAAGATTAAGTATAGAATTAAGTAAAAGATTAAGTAATAGTAATAAACGTAATAATAGCATTAAAGCAAAAAAACGTGGATCAAAAGGTGCAAAATTTCAAAAAAGAAGCTCTCGTGTTCGTGATAGCTTTAATGAAGGAATTACCTTACAAACTGACGATATAGATGATATAAAAAGTGAAAGCTCAGATATATTTAAAGAATTTAATTTACAACCAAAGGAAGAAGAGTTTAAGAAAAATAAATTTCATGAATCAAATACAAAAAAACCAAATGAAAAAGATCCTTACAAAGATCCTTTAATTAGTCCATTACATATTCCTCATCATATTCTAGCAAAATTTCCTCCTTTATTAATTATTTATGGTGGTAAAGAAATATTTAGAGATGATATTGAAAAATTTACTAAAAAATGTATTGAATCAAAAAGAGATTATACATCATTTGATGATTATGATAATAATTCATTAGATGGTCAGAACCCTGATATTGTCGTTGAAATGGATGAAGATATGGTTCATGATTATCCTATATTCATAGATGTATTTGGTAAGCGTTCCAAAAAAGCTCTTGATCGAATGGCTCATTTTATTGCAAACAGAATACCATTAGCAGATTTTTTTCGTACTATTTCTCGTTCTCAATCAAAAAATAGTTTAAAACAAAAAAAGGTTAATCATCACACACAATCTCTTACTGAATCTGCCATTAAATTTTCTTCTCTTTCTTCTATCAATAATTCAGATGGATTTTATATAAATAAAAATACTAATTCAACCATATCTCTAAACATACCGAATACTGTTCCTAATTCTCGACGTATTCCATCTAGTTTAATTACTTCAAGTATTTATATTAGTTAGTAATAAGATTTATAAATATTTTTTATATTATATTTTAGCTTTAGATACCTAATTAAATTTATGTTTTGCATTTTATAATAAATTTTTTCTTTTTATATTAATTAGATCATCAAAAATTACATCATAATTTAAACACGTTATCGTCATATAAATCAATTTCAAAAATAAAATTCTCACCAGATCTTTATTTCTTTTTTCTTTCTTTAAAAAAAAAAAAGAAAACAGACTTTCAAAAGTAAAAGATGCCACCTGTTTCTTCACATTTCGATTTAACGTCAATTCATCCATCATCAATTCAATTAAAAGTTTTACGTACATTTAATGTCTTGACGATTTTATTATCTTTCTTTTCAAATAGTTATTCTATAGCATTTTCTCATCCAAATATTGGTGAAATAAGTGATAAACATCCTACTTATTTTACTCCTTCATTAACTTTTGTTGGAATATTTTGGTTCATTTTATATTGTTTACAATTTGGTTTTGCTTTTTTCGCTCAATTTAGTAATATTCATATCGTACAAGATGTTGTAGAAAATGGTGTTAGTTGGTGGTTCTCTCTTAGTAATTTGTTTCTATGTGGATGGTTATTTTTTTGGGTAGGTTATCGATTTTACGAAATTTCGAAAAATAATAATGATATTCATTCTTTGTTTTGATATTTTATATAGATGCGCGAAAATTTTATTATCTCTGAACTTTTTGTTCTCTTGATTCTAATCTCTACATCAATAGCTCACAATTGGTTAATAACCAAATATACACCAAATCATATTCCAGCTTCTGTTGCATATAAAATTGTTACGTTCACTCATATTCCATTTGCAATGTTTGTAGCATTTACTTGGTTAGATTTGTTTCATAACGGATTTATCGCTTTTGCTTCAGGTTATGAAAATGTTGAATATGTTAATATTGCAATTGTATTAGCTTTTATTTTGGCTATAATTGGTATTTGTTGGTGTATTACTGGTGTGTTTAGTTATGGAAAAAGGGATGGTGTAGTTAGTTTTACTATTGCTTGGTAATGTATTAAATTAATTTTACTATGAAATTTTCTTTTAATTAAATTTTAATTGACTGATTAATCTTTTTAAATTTAGGGCACTTCTTGGGGTTGCTGTTCACCAAAGGGAAACAAAATCTTTATCTATTACTTGTAGTGTATTAGCTCTTATACAAATTATAATTATTTTTATTGTATGGAAAAAGTATGGTGGAAATTCTATTGCATTACTTACAAGTGGTTCCAAACCAACTAGGAGTAGAATTGCGAGTACGCGAAATGATCTTAGAGAACCTTTATTGCCTCAACATCATGAATAACCATTTTAAAAGATCGGAAAATTTTTTTTTCATTAATTAGCGATATGAACATTTCTATGAATAATTATTTATAGCGAATATTATTATTATTTTTTTTTTTTTTTGTGAGTTATCATTACTGTAAATACTGTGAAAGAAAAGAAAACACCAATAAAAAAAATTATAAAAATTGTATGTAGGATATATAATCTAAACAAATTATCCAATCAAAATAAGGATCCAGATCGGTATTAAAACATGATTTATGTAAATATCAACTTATAATGAGAAAGCATATAATTCAACAATTTGTAAAGAGAAACATTCAAATATCGCAAATGACAAAAACTTTATTAAAATTATTTATTGCTTTTGATTTTATTTTTTCCCAACTAAATGTTCTGATTTATATAACGTATTAATGTTTATTTTTTCTTTGGAGTTGGATTCCAGGATTCAGGTTCAAAATCATCACCAGGTATTGTTGGAGGTCTAAAAGGAAATTCCCATTTTTTATCTCCTATTTACAATTTTGCGTACAATATGAAAAGATATTTAATAAACATTCTCAGTTTGTAAATTTAAGTGAATATATAAATATACAGAAGTAATACCTGATTGAGATTTTTGCTGACTTTTCAGTTTAGCACTTGCTTTTCGCTAAAATAGATTTAATAATATTTTAATCAAGTTTGAAGAATGATTGTTTGATTAATAAAATATTCTTACCTCTTCATACTCTTGATCTAATTTTTTTGCTCTTTCAATAATCAAATCACGTCGTTTATTAGCAGATATGATTTCCTGTACATATATAAAAAATCAAACATTTAGAATTTAGGAATTGATGAGGACCCCGAAATATACATGAATAGGTAAGGTATTAACTTTGCGTATTCATCATAGTAAATATGCATACAATTGACCTTTTTTTTTTAAAAAAAAAAAAGAGGCCAAAAATTTAGACCAGCGATCCTAATTTTGATAATTTTGATTATAAAAAATATTATAAAATTAAGAAAAATAAAATTTAAAATTTGATCCTACCTATCTAAATGTATATATTTCGGGGTCCTAATTAAAGTAATTGATTTTTTTCATATTAATTTACTTCTATTGTAGGTGAATCGTATCTAGTATGTTTTAACCAACTTTCCCATTGTACTTAAAAAAAAAGAATGAAAAAAAATATTAATTTCATATCGATATAATTTCAATTCAAAAACAAATATTAACAAAAACCTATTATTACCAGGTATTTCGTAACCAATATAATCAATTAAATCCTTTTTTCCTTTTAATTCAACCATCCTTTTCGTTCTACCATTAATTTTTTTAGTACTTTCATAATATTCATTACCTAAATTATCTGAACCAACATAAACTCTTGTACGCCATGGAAATCTCATATGCTTCCAGGCTGTAGTAAAACGAGAGAACAAAGACATTTTAATATTAAAGATAAAATAAAGATTTTATAGGTAACCAAAAAAAAAAGACGCGCAATGACTGATGATAAAAAATTCGGAATTAAGAGATTTTGATTGGTTGATAAGCACGGTAGTTACTATATTTAAAAATTAAAATATAATTGGTTGAATGCTTATAAATATAAATAAGTGTATTGTAAGTGAACACGTGGTTCAAATCAACTCTTACCACTAAACGTCAAATTAATCTATGTTAAACGAAAAATATAAAAGCAGCCCGAATTCGACACCGAATTCGACAATTTTAAGAATAAATTTTACAAATAAAAAATATGGGAAGACCTAAAGACTCCAAAAAAAATAACTCTCCTGCTTTAACTACTTCTGCTACTGGCTCTTCAAAATCTTCAGCACCTTTAAAAATAAAGATACCTAGAAGTGAAGCTTTATTAAGAGACAAGCAAAAACGACAAATCCCTACGAGCACAAAGAAAAGGCCTATAATATTAGGTAAAATACCTGAGGATGATGATATCGAAGAAAAAGATATTCCTGTCGAAGAACAATTTATTTTGAGATTAATGGTTCCGGAGGATGTTAAACAAAAGTTTAGGGAAAAAGTTAAAAATGGAAAATTTACTGACGATATTGGGATTGTTTTTAAAGGTAAATTAATTTGATGATTGATTCAGATTCATGTTAGATTTCAAATTTTTTGGTTTTTTTTTTTGTTTTTGATTCGATTAATATTAATTTGTAAAATTAGATCCTCGTCGTGCAATATTTACCTTTGAAAATCAAAAATATCGTGCTAGATTAGTCGATTTACCTTGTATTATTGAGGCTCAAAAAACTTTTAATAAAATACAATACTACAAAGTTGCTGATATCTGTCAGGTAATTCTGAAAATCAGTTTAATTTAACGATAATTTTAAATAATAATTAAAAATTTAATTTAAATTAATTTTTAATCATGTGATATTTAAATTTTTAATAGATGTTGATAGTAGAATCTCAAATTCAAGAGGATGAACAAATATTTACTGAAAATCCTAAATCTTCAAATGTTGACGAATTTGAATGGCCTGATGGATTAACACCTCCTTTGAAGAATATCAGGAAAAGAAGATTCAGAAAACGAATATCTGCTAAGGTAAAGTTTGTTTAATTTTGCATGTACCTTATTTTGAATTAAAATCGAATTTTAACTATGGAACGAGAGGTCAAACTAAATTTCTTATGGAATCAAACATTTTCCGAGGATTGATATTTGTTCCCATTATCACGGTTATTTAAAAAATACATACGAATTTCTTACTTTCGTAACCATCTTCTGAAATGAAATAGTCCAAAAGAATGTTATGAACTTGCCATTTGGAATAAACGATTTCTATTCATTAAATTCTATTATTTTTGTGCGTTTCGAGTATATTTGTTTCTACTTTAGTTAATTCATTTCTTGCTGGTTATTGTTTCCTTATCATCTAAGAGTAAATTAAAACGCGTAATAATGACGTGAATAATGTTAGAGATAAAGATTAGATATATGCCGATCATAATTACATTAGGATTTTTAAAATTCGATTCATTCTATAATATTTATAATATTGTGATTTATTATTAAATACAGAAAATTGAAGACATCGAAAAGGAGGTTGAAAAATTATTACATGAAGATTCGCTAGCAGAGGAAGTAAAGCTTGGTACGTATTTTTAAAACTTACTTTTTTATAAAAAAAAAAAAGAAATTTTAACCGATAAATATCAATTTTATCGATACAAAGTATGGGAAGATGCCCTGGATTCAGAAACAGCAACACCAGCTGCATATATTGGGTCAAAAGCACTTGAGGAAGAAGAGCAAGAGGAAATAGAAGAAGTGCAGGGTGAAGAAGATGATTATGATGCAGAGTTAGAAGAAGAAGATACGACGGTATTAGGAGAGGAAATCGATCAATATTCAACACCTGATGATGATTTGCAAAAAGAGTTTGAAAATGCTCTTGAAAAATTTGATGAAATGTCTGACTCTGCAGATAATAGTGATAAAAATGAAGATGAAGAAACGACAGATTCGGAAGAATCTACTTCGGCATCAGATGAGGATGAAGATGAAGATCGTAAGCCATTAATTGTTCAAATGAATCTTTGTTTTTCTCCTGAATTTTGAGTAATTATAATATTTAATCATTTTTCAGCCGAATTGACTCAAATATTAACTAAACGAGAAGAATTAACAACCGATATCGCTAGATTAGAAAAGGATATAAAGAATCTCGAATCTCATTTCGCTTCTGCAATTAATCCGTTAATACAGGTTTGGTTCTTTCTTAAGATTTGCATTTATTACATAAAATGCGTATTAAAAAAAAAACCTTTTTTTTTTTTACTCACAATCGCTAAATTATATTTTATAAATATATTAGGAACGTCTTACCGGTAAAATAGCTTTAGCTAAAGAAGAAATAGCACAAAGACAACAAGAAATTGAAACCTGTGATAAACGAATAGCTGAAATTCAAGAGAGATTGGAAGCTCGAGTAGCTGAATTAAAAAGAATTTCGAAAGGAAAAATGAAAGAAAAAGGACGAGAATCTGACGAAGATTCAGAAAATGAATCGGAAAATGACGATAATTTAAATTCATCAGATTCATCAGATGATGATGATGATGATGAGCAGAATGAAGAAGAAAATAAAAAAGACGACAAGCAGGAAGCAGATAATGGACCTAAAAAAGATGATTCAACGTTTCTTCTTGGTGAAGATGAATTTTATGAAGAAGAGTTAAATAATAAGGATGATGACGATAAAAGAAAAATGATGACCGTAATAGATGACGAAAGACAAGCTGAAAATGAGGATGATATGATGGATATTGAAGGCAATGAAAAAGAAAAATCCCAAGAAAATAGCGAAAATAGTCCAGAAAACGATGGAAGCTAATAAGAATAAATAAATTTAATAAATTTAATATATATATATATATATATATATACAGTATATATATATAATGGAATAAAGAAAATGACAGTTTATTTCATTTAAATAAAAGAATTTATCTGATTTCATTAAATATCTTACATTACATCACGCGTCTAGCAATTAAGCTTCACGTTTAAGTTTAATTATTGAAGGAATTAGAGACTTTGTTCCAGTAATTAGATAAAATTATTATAAAGAAAATTGTAAAATTGTGCAGTTTACTGGGACGGGACACAGAATAGGGTCAGTAATATGAAATAATTATAATTATAATTATTACTTATTAGGTGTTAGTCTGAGACTTCTATATTTGTACTATAGAGTGGCTTGAACAAAAAAAAAATAAATTTGATCTGTTTTTTAGAAGTTGCAACAATAATAATTAAATAAATAATTTGAGTTTGTTATTATTTATTCCAGTCGATTTTAATAATGGACAAGGGTTTGTTATAGTTTTACTGTCCTCCCCCCAATGAAAAGCTTATAATTGTTAATGATTTTTTTGTCTAATTTGCCCTTTACAAATAAATGCAAATGAAGTTTCAGATTCTTAAAAATTAAAAATTTTTTTATTTCATATTTATCTCTTAAGGTTGTTGTTCTATTTATCTTTTTAAAAATCTATTAATATCTGATACGAAGTTGAAAACAGATGATTATGGGATTACAAACTGCGCTGATTTACATTATCCTATAAATAAAGTTTGAAAAATAGAGAATTCCTATAATTATTTGTTATGGCAAGTAAACAACAAGAACAAAGTACAAGTTCAAATTCTCTTTCTACAGAGACAATTTCAATTCTTTTATTAGGTGATTCTTTGACAGCAGGATACAGTAATTATGGTACAGTTTATCACTCTTATGGAATTCGGCTTGAGGAGAGATTCGAGAAAGCTGGAAAAGATATTGAGGTAAAAACTAAAATTCAAAATATCGTTTTTTTTTAATAACCTTTTCTAATTATAAACAAAAATTAAATGTTTATCAGATAATAATAGAAGGATTATCAGGAGATCGTGTTATAAGGATGTATGAGAATCGCCTTCAGAGAGCAATAAGGAAACAAGTTGATAAAGGAAAAAAATTTGATTATGTTGTCATATTGGGAGGTAATAATTATTCTGTAAAAATTTTCGTTTTCGTTTTCATTTCATTTCATTGAATATTTATTTGCTAATTTAGGTACAAATGATATATTTAATAAAATTGATCCTCATCAAATATTTGACGGATTAAAAAAACTTTATGACATTTGTGAAAATCATGGTGCAATTGTATTGGCTTTAACTATTATGGAGTTTTTTTATGTGAGTATTTAGTTATGGTTTTAGGTTATTTATTTATTATTTAATATTTTGTATTATATTTAGGAAGAGTATCTACGTCCTGTTGAACAAAGAAGAAATAAAGTGAATGAATTGATGATAAGGTTAGAAAAAAAAAAATCAAGATTACCGGATGATTACAGGACAAATTGTCCGGTAATCACAATTATCTACAAAATTCTGAAAACAGTAATCATTTAATGAAACTAAATAACTAATATTGACTTTATAATTGATTTTTTTTTTTTTTTTTTTAGAGATTATTCAACAACAAATAATAAAATCATATTATGTGATTTAGCAAAAGAACTTCCTGCAAATTCTATTTCAGAAGATCAAAGAAAATTATATTGGGATGATGGTGTTCATTTAACAGTGGAGGGTTATGATCATATGGGAGATATCATTTATGAATCATTAATAAATCAAATGACTAAATAAAACATATAGTAAATATAGGTTATAATTTTACCGATATGATCGGCCTGTGAACCCTTAGATGTTTATTTTATATCATGGATCAGGAAAGTTCGGGTCACAGTCTCACGGATTAATAATTATTCAAAACCCTACAAACATGCCGATCGAACTCTGATAGTCTATTGTAACACTATTTTTTTTTCGGTCCGAACGATCCTATCTTTTCTCCATGACTCATTGTATAAAGACGAATGGAAATAAAAATAAAACTCGCTGAATTAGAATTTCATTTGAATATAAAAGTACTAGCAAAATTATTATGAATTTTGTTTATTACCATAAAGTGAGATACAACAGATAATAAATGTCCGCGAGATTTCTAAAAACCTGTTTGTTGTTTATGACTTAAATTTTAATCAATCTTTTATCCCTTAAATTTAATAGTGATTCATTTATTTGTTTACGAACTAATCTTAAATAGAAAGAACTTAAGTTTTCACATTCTGGATCATTATCTTTTTATATCGATATCATAACCTTATCTAATTTGTAAAGCATTTAAACCTTTTTAAAATTTTGTGGATTGTCAAATGACAGACTTGCATACACAACTTTTAGCCCGTTAGATATCATTATGTCCGTTATATTATGTTGTATAATATAAGATTTCCGGACATTATTACAATAAAGTTCTGAGTGAAAGTTACTCCGAAAAAAATTATTGGTACCAGTGTAATGTCTTTTGTAACCCAAATAAATAATTGGATTCTTTATAAATAAAGTGTAATTTCTATAGAGTATTCCGTTCCTCCTTTTTTTTTTTATTTCACCCTCACTTTTTTTTTTNTGAATTAGAAATTAAACGAGGTATATAATAGGTTATTTAAGATAGAGATGAAAGCAACGACTCTTGCCTTAGTATTGGCGTTATTATCCTTGGCAACTAGTGGATATAGTAATGCTCATGCTATTAATAATAAAAAAACTAGCTCTACTTCAAACATTTCAAGAAGTAAAGGAAATTTTGGACCGGAACTTGCTCATCGATCATATGTAGTTCCAAATTCATTACATTCTACGAAATCTTCTATCGATGCATTAACAACACCAAATGAAGAATTATCGGCTCAAGAAATTGCTATTAAATTTGTTAAAGAGAGCCTTCATCCGTATTCTGATTTTAAAATTAAAAATATATATAAATCTGAACATAACGGAATCACTCATGTATATATTAGACAAGTTGTCAATGGATTGGAAGTTGTAAATGGAGATTTAAATGTTAACATTGATAAATTTGGTAGAGTTATCTCTTACGGGGATAGTTTTGTTTCACCACCTTCACTCGGTCATAAAAAATGTTCTGATTTCTCTAGTCAGCCTGAAGAGGAAAGCATTTTTATAAATAATGGAAAATATTTTATCGCTTCAAATTCTCGTCAAGTTTATATTTCTTCCCGTCCTCTTGACTTTTTAAAACAAGGAAAAAAGAATGTTAACAAAAATTTTAATAAACATAATACAGTTAAATATAAAATCAATGATGATGCAGGAAATGTTATATCGCCATTTGAGGCATTGAATTCTCTTTCATCTTTCATTAATCAACAATCTGTTAAACCGGAAAAATTACAATATTATGAATCATTTGATGATGATCAAGGTTATTTAATAGTTGAAAATGTTCCCTTCGCTTTATCACCAGTTAAATTAGCACAAAATTATATTCAATTAGATGATATGTCATTACAATTAGTTTGGGATTTACAAATTGAAATGGAAAATAATTGGTATCATGCACATATTAATGCCAATACAGGTGAAATAATTGCATTAATGGATTGGGTTGCGGATGCAGCTTATAATGTATTTCCATTAGGTGTGAATGATCCTTCAGATGGTGAACGTGATTTAGTTCTTGACCCTTATGATGTTATTGCTTCACCTTATGGATGGCATAGTCAAGGGGATGAAAATTTTACCACTACTATTGGTAATAATGTTTATGCTCATGAAAATTTACAAGGAAGATGGGAATGGGAAAATAATTATAGACCTGAAGGAGGTAAAATTTTGATATTTGATTTCCCATTGGATTTGTCCGATCCACCCAAATCCTATCTTGATACTTCTATTACCAATCTATTCTATTGGAACAACATGGTATGTATTTTCATCTTGAAGAGACATTGTATAATAGAATTAATTAATTCAACTCTATCTTTTTTGATAGGTTCACGATTTGTTTTATAGATATGGTTTTAATGAGGTCGCTGGTAACTTCCAACAAAATAACCATGGTAAAGGTGGCAAAGAAGGAGATCCAGTAATTGCAAACGCACAAGATGGATCTGGATTTAATAATGCCAACTTTGCCACACCACCAGATGGTCAACATGGTAAAATGCGCATGTACGTTTGGGATGTATCTAATCCATGGAGAGATGGTGATTTGGAATCAGGAATTGTTGTAAGTAATAATTTATAGGGCAAAATTTAAGTGCGAGTAAATAGAATGAATTAAAATAATTTTTTGTTTTAATGATAGATTCATGAATATGCCCATGGAATTTCCACTCGATTAACAGGGGGGCCAGCTAATAGTGGATGTTTAGGATGGGGAGAATCAGGTGGTATGGGAGAAGGATGGGGAGATTTCTTTGCTACTATTTTACGCATGAGGCCCGAATATAATAGTACCAAAGAATTTGGTATGGGTAATTGGGCTAATGGCGGTGTTGGAATAAGGAATTATAATGTAAGTATACACAAAAAAAAAAAAAAAAAAAAAAAAAAAAATCAAAATTAAAAAAAACAAATTAATTTTTATTTTTTTTTTTTTTTGCAGTATTCTACCTCTTTAAAGAGTAATCCC
>QKYT01000464.1:34497-81702 GCA_003550305.1 Glomus cerebriforme | reverse complement strand
GGCGGTGTTGGAATAAGGAATTATAATGTAAGTAAAAAAAAAAAAAAAAAAAAAAAAAAAATGAAATATCAACATTAAAAAAAACAAATTAATTTTTATTTTTTTTTATTTTTGCAGTATTCTACCTCTTTAAAGAGTAATCCCGAAACTTATATATTCATCGATAAACCTGATTATTGGGGTGTACATGCCAAAGGGTAATTATTAAAATTAATTATATCATTCTATGCAATTTATTTCTTTAACCAATATTTAATTTTAATTATTACTTCTCTCACTTAAATAGAGCTGTTTGGGCAGAAATGTTGTATGAAGTATACTGGATCTTAGTAGGAAAATATGGTTTTACATTAGAATGGTTCCCACCTACAGTAGGTCATGATTCATATGAATGGTATACAACCAAAACATCCGATGGTCTTAATGAACTTAAATATCCAAAACATGGTAATACATTAACATTACAATTGGTAGTTGATGGTATGAAATTACAACCATGCCGTCCAACATTTATTGACGCACGTAACGCAATCATTCAAGCTGATGAAATATTAACTAATGGTGAAAATAAATGTGATATTTGGTCAGGTTTTGCAAAACGTGGTCTTGGGGTAGGTGCTAAGGTTATTGGTAACAATCCTTGGGGTGGTCTTCATAGAGAAAATTTTGAAGTTCCTGAAGATTGTGAATTTTAACGCAACTTCAGTAGTATATAGGAAAATGGATATTTTTTGGGAAGGAATCTTTCTTCTTTCTTTTTACAAGATAGTAGTAGATAACTACGTTTTTGTTTTGTTTCTTTTATCTTGTGTTATATATTTTTTCTTTAAATAAAGTATATATGATTGAATATTATTTAAATAATTTTATTTGAAATTAAACTTATTAATCACACTCATTACAAACTGATAAAAGAAAATAAAAATAAAAATAAAAATACTAAAAAAAAAATTCAATAATATAATAATCCTCTCATAAAAAATTAATTTTCACCATGTTTATCAAAAATATCAATAATTTCTTCTAAAATTTTAACACCATGTTGAGCTTCTTCTTTTTTAAGTATTAAAGGAGGTATAATTCTAATAGTTTGATTAGCGGCTGTAATAATTAATAAACCTCTTTCTCTAGCTAAACGCACTAAAGGAGTTGGATCCCGAGAAAATTGTATACCAAGTATTAAACCTTTTCCTCTAACATTGGTAATTAAAGAAGGATGATTTAAAGCTAATCTTTGGAATTCATTAAACAAATAACTTCCTACATTATTAACATTTCCTAATAATTCGGGTGTATTGATACGACGTACTACAGATAAAGCAGCTCTACATGCTAATGGATTGCCACCAAATGTTGTTCCATGATCTCCAATTTTTATAATATCAGCTACTTTTTCGGTGGTAACTATGGCCCCGATTGGAAATCCGTTTGCGAGTGGTTTTGCCATTGTTAGTATATCTGGATGACAAGATTTTGGAAGGTGTTGATGAGCCCATAATTTTCCTGTACGTCCAAGTCCACATTGAATTTCATCATAAATTAATAATGCATTAACTTCATCGCATCTTTTTCTTAATGCCTCTAAGAAACTAACGCTTGCTTCCCAAATACCACCTTCACCTTGAATAGGTTCAACAATAACGGCACAAGTATTTTCATTAACAAATTCAGGAATTTTTTTTATGTCATTATAAATAGAATGAACAAATCCTGGTACTAAAGGTGAAAAAGGTGCTTGATATTTTGGTGATGGGGTAGCCGATAATGCTCCCATAGATCTACCATGAAAAGCGTTGTTAAATGATACAACACCATATTTGTCTTTTCCTTCTTTACTAACAAGTTTTCCCCATTTTCTTGCAAATTTTAATGCACCTTCATTTGCTTCAGTACCTGAATTTGAAAAAAAGACTTTAGCAGCATCAAATCCTCCTCCTTCTTTTGTATAATTTACCAATAATTCTGCCAATTCACCAGCGTATTCATTGTGGTATAAATTTGATAAATGAATTAATTTTGATGCTTGATCTGCTATTACTGACGCTAACTCAGCATCTGCATGTCCTAAAGCGTTAACTGCTATACCAGCTGAAAAATCCAAATACTTTCTATCTGCTAAATCGTATACCCAACATCCTTTACCTTTGACGAGGATTATTGGAGGTCTATTATAAGTGTTGATGGTATATTTACTTTGTCTATCCAATAACTCCAGCGTTTTAGGATCTGCATCTTCATCTGCATGACTCAATTTCTATAAAAAGGATTGAAATCAATAATTTATTCGAGTTAAAGTCATCTAATAAGTTAATAAATTACCTTTTGTTCGGTCTTTTGTTCCGTCATGACTTTATTGGCAACAATAGTCGCAACCGATGGTGTTTGTTTAGTTGCTTGTGCAAATGTATTTATGCTATACCTCCGGAACTAATATAATTTAAATAAACAGGATATTTCAATGAAAAAAAAAAATATTTTTCATTTAATGAATTCAATTGAAAAATATGACTTACATTAATAATTCTACTGCTTATTTTTGCTGCACTTAAACTACTTATCGAAGATAACGAAGAACGAAACATTTATTAAGATTAAGCAATAAAAAGAATTATATTAAAATTGAGATAATTAATTATGAGGTGAAAAAATATTCTAAGAGTGAAATTTGATTTTTTTATTTATTTTAATATCTATTTAATTTCTATACAAAATAAACAAAATAAGAAAGTAGTACTCGATTTATTTTATCTTGGATTCACTAAAAAAATATCTCAATTTCTCTGTCAAATAAAAAAAAAGTACCTTTATGTTTTTTTACAAATCGTAAATCTAATTTTTCAAAAATCTTATAGTGATAATCAAAAAGGCGTCAAAATCAAAATCGTTAGTGATAATCGGTTATTGATGTCTAAATCACCTACATGATTACTGAATCATTATCTATTTAAAATTTTGACGTACTGTATATCTATGTAATAATAATTAATGTAATGATACTTATTATATTCAATTTATGGTTAAGTTAATGTAGAAGAAGTAATCATCTTTCCAATTATACGTATTTAATCCAAAAATTATAGTACTGTTTAAAATTGTCCGTTTATGTTAGATTTATGAATGAAACCCCTGGTGCATATTTCATAATTCATAATTCATACAATGCGCTCCATATTTTAGACAAATTGGCTGAAACTTTTTCTAATTTATTGTTATGTAATGAATAATTAAAGAAAGATGCGTTATTTACCCCGTCAAAAAAACGGTTTATATGCCACAAAGTAGTTTCTTTTCTTCATTGTTTATTTGTTTTATAAAAAGTCTACGGAAAATAACGAGAATTATTTTAATTAGGAAGGTCCGGATATTGCCGATGATTAATTACGACAGACACTGATATCAGATTTTTTTGACTATGTATAAGAGTGTATGACATGTGAATCAATAGGTATAATTTATCTTTATTGAAAACGTGCGCAATCGGCAAAACAATGCATTAAAACAAAATTGAAAGAAATAAAATAAGAAATTTATAAACCTGCAAAATAGCATGATAGAGCGGCATGAAGGCTGAAAAAGCCTGATAACTCTTTTTTTTATAATTTTTTTTTTTTCGCGAATTTTGATTATATATATATACATCAGATGATGACCCTTTAAGTCCCTGACTGATCATCATTTCAAGCCTGCATTTTTTTTTTTTTTTTTTTTTTTTTTTTTTGTTTTTTTTTTTTTTTTTTTTTTTTTTTTTCATCTTTTGACTTTTCGACTTATTGCTAATTATTTTTTTCTTAGAAAAATAAGTAAAAAAAAAATAAGTGTAATAAGTGTTTGTAAATTCTTATGGATATAAAGAAATCAGTTGTCCTTGGTATATGTGCCGTTGCGGTAGTCGGCATTGGCTATGCTGTATATTGGGACTATTTGAGACAAACCGACCCGGAATTCAGAAGGAAATTAAGTAAGTATAGTTATTAAAGTATTTTGGCTATACTTTCCATGTCAAATATTACGTGTGTTTAGCCTTTTTGTTGCGTTCTCCGATCGTAATATATCTTTTATATGATAATTGATAATTATTTAAACTTTTAGAAAAGACCAGAAAAAAAGCTGCGAAAGCAAAAAAAGCTGCTGCAGAAGAATCCAAAGTAAGGGCAGCTGATTTTCTTCGGAAGGCTGTTGAACAAGTTGGCAACGAAAACTTTCCCACTGATGTCACTGCAAAGGAAAAATACTTTATGGAGCAAGTTGCTAAAGGTGAAAATTTGTTCGCTAAAGGTGAGTATATGCTAGTTTAATTTATTTTCTCCTA
This sequence comes from Glomus cerebriforme, assembly GCA_003550305.1. Classification (NCBI taxonomy): domain Eukaryota; kingdom Fungi; phylum Glomeromycota; class Glomeromycetes; order Glomerales; family Glomeraceae; genus Glomus; species Glomus cerebriforme. Next base: position 77,393 of record QKYT01000464.1, on the reverse strand, counting down.
ATTATATCTAATTATATCGAACAAACTAATTTTATTTTCAAAATCTTAGGCGAATCTGACTATCTTGACGCTGCTCTCTGTTTTTATAAAGCATTGAAAGTTTATCCAAATCCAGTGGAATTAATTATGATATATCAAAAGACCATTCCTGAAGCTGTTTTCAATTTGGTTTATGAAATGATGAGCATTGAGGTAGCAAATCAAGTCTCGGCGGAATAGTTAATAAAAAAATTAATGTTAAATTATTATATATATCGTTTGTTAATAATGAAATAAACATAATTCATTGTTGTTATTCACCTACGTCGTAGGTGAAGAAAAAGCAAGCAGAATATTTTGAAAATTTTCCACCAAAAGAAATGAATGTCAAGGTTGAAGAAGTCAGTCAAAGATCAACATCTGATGATCACGTTCGTCGCGCTCTCATTTCTACAAAAGATTTCGCACCTGGCGATGTCATCTTTGTTGAACAAGCCATTGCTTCTGCATTAGATCCAAGTCTTGAAGTATGTATTTTTTTGAATATAATTTATTATCCTATTAAATATGAAAAATGCATACAACCTAAGAAAATCCGGCGATTATCAGATATATTATACAAAAAGATAGCAGGATTTCCAATATACTCATTATATGAGTTCTGCATTGGAAAATTGGTGTAGATAAGCTAATTGACGTCATAATATAAATATTTCTCAGTTAGCTGATCTCTCATAATGCTTTAATATATTTTGTGAGATGACACCTTCCTATTAAATTTCAGAATAGTCTTTTAAAATCTGATAGTTTTCTGGAGCTGGTTGTATGCTTTTAATTAACGAGTATACTTTTTTGATATGAAAATTAGTTGAATCTCATTTAAAATTGTTATGATATAGGGCAATGAATTTTGCAGTTATTGTCTCAAAGAATTGAATGGTTCAGAATTCCACGATGAAAGTGATCTATTTGGTGCTATTTATTGTTCCGAATCATGTAGAGAAAAAGCAATGACAGAGTATGAGACTCTTCTTTTCACAACTAGAGATGATTCTCGTTCCAGTAAAGAAGCTAGATTAATGGAATCGGTTAAATCGGGAAAAGTTAAATATCCTTTAATGATTGCTAGATTCTTGGCCAAAATGGTACATGAAGAAACACAAAAAGTTGCTACTGGAATTGAAGAAGAGTATAGTACTTGGGATCATATTGAACGATTAAGATTTCTTGCAGTTAACCCTTCTGATAAAGAGTCCAAGGAAATTAAATTGATGAGAGATTTATTTGAAACAAAAGTACCTGGTATGGAAGAATTCATCTCTGAGGAAAGATATTTAATGCTTAAAGGCAAACTTTTATATAATGCTTATGGCATACATACTGAACATAATTTGGGAACTATAAGAGAGGTATTTATAATTATTACTAATAATTTAAAGAAAGATGTTTGGATGTTTATGCGCTCATATTACTCATTTAAATTATAGAATTTGGAAGAAACTGTGCGTAGCAGTCAACCGACTGTTATTGGTGCCGGTTTCTACAGAGTCGCTTCATACCTAGCTCATAGTTGTAGTCCAAATACAGAAGTAAGGTTCCCTGATAAGAATAATGTATTATCTATTGTTGCTACTAAACCTATCAGAACTGGAGATGAACTGAACGTCAGCTATATTAGAGTTGGAGATAGAGATTATAGTAACAGAAGAAACGAATTGGAAACAAAATGGCGGTTTAAATGCACATGTACTAAATGTTTGGAGGAAACTGGAGAAATCGATACAATTGCTTAAAATTTTGACTTTACATTATATTCTAGTATTGAATGTATTCTGGGAGATAATAATAACATTATGATGATTGCTTGAAATAGAGTAGAATTTTTAAATCAAAAACAAATTAAATTAGTAGTTTAACAGAATGAATGAAAATAATTGAAACAGAAAAAAAAAACAAATTTCCGATTATGTTATTCACTCCTCATTTTAAATAAAGTATAAGAATTTTCAAATACTTCAATTCTTTCTTTTACGCTTTGTTTATTACTTGAGAAAGTGCAGGCTGATATTACATCAATTAATATAAACGGGAATAGATTGTAATGATAGGATGAATTAATGGTAAATACATGGAACAGCATATAACTAAAATCGGTCACGATATAAAAAAAAGTAGAAAACAATTGCTGAAACCGTCAACATATAATAAGCGTAAAAAAATATATATATTCAAATTCTAAATAGCTAAATATATAAAAAGAAATTAAACAAATTAGTTTAAATAAAAGAAATAAAAGAAAAGAAATGTAAATCAATTTAATTTACCTGTATTATCAATCTATATCATTTACTAACATGCCAAAACAAAGCGTTAAATTTGACGCGTTTTCTTAATTCCATTCATCAATAGTGAATTCATCAACAATATAGTTGGAACCCTTTGGATTTCTGTTTTCACGTTTTGTGCTATGCTTTGTTAAGTTTTCACTAACGTGTTGAAGATACTCTTGATAAGTAATAACATACTTCGCGCTCTGATATCGCGTAAGTACTATTCGATTTCGAATCTTATCCGTAATCCGACCATTGTAACCGCTCTTGCGGAGAAGAGAGTCAATAGCCTCTTCTTTGGTCCAGCCTAGAGAAACTTGAGAAATTAATGCTATTTTTCACATAAATTCAATTATTAATATAAACTGTTGATATACCTTGTTCTTCTGCGACCTCAGGTAAATAAGTAGCAGTTCTACGACGATTATGATCATCAACAAATTCAATCCAGATACCATGAACACCGATCTAATAAAAAATCTATCTTTACATTTTCTGCTGAGAAGTTCTACTAATTATATAGAATAAACGAAAATAGTAGATCTTTACCTCCCAGTCAAGATAATCTTCAGCGTCCTCAAAATTTGTCAACAACGACACCCTGTATAATTAAGGAATTAATTTATGCTTAACTAAATAAACAATATATAAAATCGAAATAAAGAAACGAACCCGCAAGTAAGATGGGATAATTCTCGTAAAGTGATAGGCGAGAACCTTCTATCATGAATCGCGCTAATTAACAACAAAAAAAGAAATAATACTCAATTCCAATTCCAATCAGGACCATCAACAGGATTCAAAGAATCAATGTCGAATTTTGTATATTTACCTAGTAATAGCGTATTCTTTCAATCCAGAATGAAGGGGTAGAGGTTCGAAATTACCAATACAGCCACGCAGACGTGTTTGACCATGATTAACGATATTCCACGTAACAAAGAGTGGACTTTTATGAATACAAGTAAAATTTAATAAGATTCTAAAATAACTCCGTATTTCTAAATTGTGATAACGTCAGACACATTAAAGCCTCGAAACTTACTACTGGTGGTTCTCGAATTCTGGTTCCAAAGACATTCTTCCTTCAAGGTAAGAAACGAGAACATCGAAACAATATACACAATGTTCAATACCAACAACCATTTCCACTTTATTAACTATATATACTAATGTTGGTTGAGGTAAACTAGGGGGAAGAGAAGCTCTTTTGAACAAAGCCTATTTTGCCTTCGAGAATTCTAAAGGCTCGAACGCTGTTGAACGTTCCTAAGCGTGATGCCAAGTATTCCGCGGGGAAATTGTACTGAGTTCTTGAACAACAGCGAACGAGCGAAGGTTTGTGAGTAATATGCTTGAAGAACGTGAAAATGGAGTGTAACTATCGATGCTCCTACATATCGGATTTAAGTTGGATAGATACCGGGGGGCGGGGGCTGATACAGGGACGAAATTTCTGCGGCTAAATTTTTCAAAATCTGCCGGCGGTTACGCGCATATCCATTAAAGAATCTTCTGAAAGGATTTTGACAATTATTATCAATAAATTTCGAAACTTCGTTCCACAATATAAGTAACCAAGTGCAATCTTGAAAGAATTGGTGCTTAATTTAATTGGTCGATATATGAATACAATTAACGATTTCGAACAAATCTTCGGCTTTCTGCTTAAAACAGAAAATCATCGTCCCTGGGCTGACAGAATGTTATATGTAGTACATGTAATAAATAAAAAATAAGGTACAAAAAAAAAACCTTGTCGAATATTCCCCCCTCTTTCAATAATGATTAGAATAAGTGCATTTCAATTTTTTCTTTTAATTTTCTTATCGTTCTTATTAAATAAAGTAGAAGCAATTTCCAGACATAGACATACATTTTTCTTTGAAGAGAATGCTTTTGACGCGTTTACAGAGGATACAGTCCAAATTCTCGGAAAACATGCTGTTAAGGTTAGAAATTTTTCTGGAATACGGGAGTGGAAGGTTATAACGACACCTGAAGAACTTTTAAAGGTAGTAAGGGCTGCTTGTTCGTTTGGCTTTAAAGTTCAAATGACAACATTGGCCAGTTACCGGAATATTATCTTTTTAATAGTCAGTAACACAGTCCACCACTTGGAGCGAAAATTGGACATTACGCGTTCAAATCGCGTCTGAAACCCAAACACTCTTTTACCCCTTTAATATCGTTCCTGTACCTGGAATTCATATCGGTTTCTCTTTAAATAACCAAACATTTGCTGAAAGGTATTTATAATATTTTTATAGTCGGCAATTTTATCAAAAAATTTTAACCTTATTATTGTTTTTAGACTAGACTATAAGAATATGGATTTTTTAGCCATATGCAGATATCTTGATGCATTACTTGGTGTAGTAATGTGTGATAAAGAACAATCATCGAAACGTACGGTATGTTCATATGCAAAGATAGAATCTCAGTTAGGATTGTTTTGGATTGAAAGAAAAAAATTTGTAATCCTATTTAAAAGTATCATATAGATCTTTCAAATTCGAATTCTCTTCCTGGTGGAAATAACTATTACTATTCATCAATTCCATCTTATTATATACCGAGTCCAACTTCAATATTGGGAAGAATGTCATCTAAAGAACATCATCGCCCAGTTATTATAGACCTTCATTTTAATTTTGATAAGAATGCAAACAAAACTAAAGCAGATTTAAGAATGATTTGGAAGTATCAAAATGAAAATATTGAAATTAATAATCCAGATATTCAAGACGATAAAGTCGAATTGGGAGTTTTCGGTCCACAATTAGATTCAGAGTCCTTTATTGGTGCGAATATTGTATTTGGCAAAAATGATAAACCTAGTGTGTATTATGTAATTTGTAATTATTATCATTCTTTTTCATTTCAAAACGTTTATCTGATTAATATTATTGTTTGTAACAATTAGAACCAATAATGATCAATGTGTTTCCTAGGACTCTTCCTGATTCATTTTTTAATTCAAGCATATTTCCCTCACAAAGTTTTCATCCATATTTTGGTACATCGATTAAATACTCGGTAATGGAAACCATGGAAGACAAGGAAGACAAGTGTATAGACTATATCCTTTACACATTACCTAATTCTTTTTTTGTAGATGTATTCCAACTTAAAGATAAGTTTTCATATGAAAAAATTAAAGTTTGGGGAGAAACAGATTTGGAAACTCCTTTTGGGGCGACTTCTTTAAAATGGGGAAGTTTGATTTTAATTACAAGGCAAAGTTCGGAAAACTTGGATAATTTTGAATTTAATTTACCACTTCATATGAGATATCAACCAGCCATTTTTGGAAATACGCAAAATCACGTATTTGCAAGAGCGCCATGGCCATTCGTTATACGAGTTTGTGAAATTATAGAAAATAAAATTCAAGGTATCGTTATTATTACCATTATTATTTAATGTTAAATGTTCTCTAAATTTTTTCTATCTTTGAGTAGAACCATTATTTGCATCTACTCCTCTTCCTTTATCTCTCTTATTTCCATCAACGACAGAGATAAAATACATTCTTCCAAAACGAGAATTTTTACAGGGTACTTCTTGGCCAAAAGAAGTAGTTAAGGTTCCTGTAGGGCAATTAGGTCATTTAAAATTTGTTGAATGGTGGACAATTATAGTAACATTGATGAGTTGCGCTTGGGTGATATGGATTACTTTAAAGAAAATATCTCAATGGCAATATGAATGCAATAATGATAAAATTGACTAAACTAGAAATTATAATTAGATGTTTATTACTCATGAATTTGTTAATTTAATAATTTTGAAAGACAACCGTTTAAATATAAAATAAAAATTCTAATTCCGGTATTTTTAACTGCTAAAAGTCTAATTATTATACAAATGCCATAATAAAATTCTTATTATAAAAGTAAATTAAATTCGCTATACATATAATTACTATATTAAAATATTAAGATACTGATCTAATGCGTAGACAAGCTGTTCCTTTTTGTCCACTTTATTATTCGTCCTTTTTAAACACTCTTACTGATGATGAAAAATTAATTTTATTATTTCCATTAGTTCCTCCAGCACTTTCAATATTTTCACGTAAATTTGAAGTAGAATTTGATCGCAATAGTGAATCAGATGATGATGAAGTGTCCCGTAAATTTGAAGAAGAATTATAAGTTCTTAATAAATTAACATTAGAAAATTCTCTTGATGATTTTTGTCTTAATAACTTATGATCATCATTTATTATAGGTTGATTTGAATATGTTGCGGGATTTCTAAGGAGTGAAGCGAAATAATATAACGAATAAGTTAAAAAAAGTAAAAATTAGTTTAAAATTCAGTCATGATTTAACTGACCTGAACCCATTCCAACCTCGTTTCCTTGGAGAAAGATCCTTTATTATACCAACTCCACCTAACCTATTTGAATTGACACTATTTAATCCAGGACTTGGTAATCGATTTATTACACTATTATTCGATGAATTACTACCTGAAATCAAAATATTTGATAGTCCACGTCTTCTTTCTTCCCTATTTGTTATAATCCCTCCTGTTGATAAAGAGGTTGATGTTGAAGATGAAAAAGTTCCTAATGTTGGACTTGGTAAATGTTCAGAAGTTATTCCGTATTTTTTATCTATAACTTTATCAAAAAATGAATTAATCTTATCTATTGCTATAGAATTTGGTGTGAATTGTGTGGGAGCCATAGCACACTTTCAATTAAAATTTAATAAACAAAGAAATTAGTAAATTAATAAATTATAGGTTTGAAAATCAAATAATAATACATACTAAATTCACACAATCTCCACCAAATTCATCAACAATACTATATCGTCTCTGCCTTCCCGTTAATTCATGCTTAACAAGATCGGCTTTAGTTCCAACAACTAGGATGGGTATATTCAGAGATCGCTCGTTTAAAGACAGCTTAAATTCTTCTACGTAAGTAAATGAATCATTTTTTAAATTAATAAATTTAATTAGTCGTTAAACAAAATTTAAATTACAAACCATTTTTCTTATGCCCATGATAAGTGTTGGAAGATAATCCATTTATATTTCCACCTATATTATTGTTCAATGTATTACTCCAACTACCTGATCCACTTCCACTCGCAGTACCCCAACTTCCATTCCCACTACTATTACTCATACCACCTAAATTACTCGTTTTTTCAAATTCTTTATAACCTTCAGATTCAATAATTTCAGAAACCCAATTCCATAAATTATAATAAGATTTCCTGTTACTAACATCATGTACTAAAATAATTCCATTTATTTGATGATAAAACATATTGCGTGAAGATTTATGTTTGGAAGAACCTCCAACGTCAATAAATTCCACAAAATATGATTTATGCGTACGAGTATGACTGTGAATCTAATTATTTCAGATCACAAACAATTATTAAAATTACAATAAATGTGCTATAATAACGTGTGAATAATTAACCAACCTTTACATCAACGGTACATCCAATTGTATAAGAAGGATGCCGTAATACTTCATTATGACAAAGTATATGTACTAAGCTCGTTTTTCCCTAAACGTAAAGGACGTGAATCTCAATTTAAAAATAACGGTCTACTCTTCAAAATATTATATAAGACGAAGGTTATAGTTACCACACCAGGATCTCCTACTACGACAATTCGAATTCTGTCAGAGAATTCCATGAATTAGTCTGAATTTTTGCACGAGTTTCACAAATATCGTATTTGTTAAATAGATCGACATGGTCGATCCGATATTAAAAATTTTTGATCTAATCTCCCCACAAAAAAATGCCAAAAGTCAAACAACAAAAATTCGGTTATTCTCATGATCGTCAGACAAAAAATGCTACCAAAGGTTCTTCTGGTAACTTGACAGCTGCTCGGTCTCTTGCACCTCTATTCAATAAAGATTTAGGGCAGCATATTTTGAAGAATCCGCTTATTGCCCATGGAATTGTTGAAAAGGTGTTCGAGTTGTCGTAAAATTTTTCTCATAGTTTTTTCTATATTGCGAACATATTCTTAAATGCAATCCTCAAATTTTAAAGGCAGGCCTAAAAAGTACTGATACGGTACTTGAAGTAGGTCCTGGCACAGGAAATTTAACAGTTCGAATTTTAGAAACAGCGAAGAAAGTTGTTGCTGTAGAAACGGATCCAAGATTAGCTGCCGAATTAGTTAAACGTGTTCAGGGAAAGTAAGCATATATTTTATTCAAGATTATATGCGTTAGAATTTTCAACTTAATCATGTTCCTATTATAAAGACCTGAACAAAAGCGATTGAATATTATGGTTGGAGATTTTCTTAAAACGGATTTACCGTATTTCGATGTTTGTATAAGCAACACTCCCTATCAGGTATGATTAAACAAGACTTGATTTAGTATTATTATACATTCAGCGTTAGTAATTACATTTTTTTTTAGATTTCATCACCACTTATATTTAAACTTCTTGAGCACCGGCCATTATTTCGATGTGCAATATTAATGTTTCAACGCGAATTCGCTATGAGATTAATAGCTAAACCTGGTGATAGTTTATATTGTAGGTTGAGTATTAATGTACAATTGTATGCAAAAGTAGATCATATAATGAAGGTAATTTAGAATAATATCTTTATTCTTGATCAATTTGGCTTCTTTAATGTTTGATTTACATAGGTTGGAAAAAATAATTTTAAACCTCCACCACAAGTTGAATCATCGGTTGTTCGAATCGAACCATATAATCCACCTCCACCAATTGATTTTAAAGAATGGGATGGATTAATGCGGATCGTTTTCGTTAGGAAAAACAAGGTTTTTACAACGATTATGTTATAATTTATCTTTGAATTTACTTACATAAGGTTTTTTTTTATTAGACATTAGCAGCGAACTTTAAAACAACCACAGTCTTACAGATAATTGAAAATAATTATAAGACATTTTGTTCTACAAATAATATGGTTCATAGTATTTTATTTATAATATTTTCTTTAATTCTTCTGATTTAGATATGAGAATTTACAAAATTTTTTTTATTTTAGATGATTGAAGATACTCTAGATATAAAACAAAAAGTACTAAATGTATTGCAATCAGTTGATATGGCTGGATCTAGAGCATCAAAATTGGATATTGATGATTTTCTCAAGTATGTATTGTTGTAAAATATATTGAATTTGAAGTATTATCACTTTAACGAAATTTTTCTTTTATAGGTTGCTTTACGCGTTTAACCAGGCAAATATTCATTTCTGTTAATGTTTTTGTTATGATTTTATTGTTATTAAAAACTTTCTGAGAATATAGTATTTTAGTATTATAAATATTATTAAATAATTTAGAATATCCTTTTAAAATTATTTTATTATGTTAGATTTAACAATAAACCAAAATTATCAATTTCTTTATGTACAATTAAAAAAATAAATAACCAAGTTTAATTTTAGCAATTGTTATGGTACACTATCATAATCATACGTAATATTGATTAGCTTCTAAATTTTTGGCAATCTCCGGTTCCCATTTATCACCATTTGCCAGTAATTTTTCTTTATTATATAATAATTCTTCGCGTGTCTCTGTAGAAAATTCAAAATTAGGTCCTTCCACAATTGCATCAACAGGGCATGCCTCCTGTAATACCAATTAAGGAATTTGAATTAATTTACAAGTAAAGAAAATAATATATACTTATAAATTTTTTACCTGACAAAATCCACAGTAACTTGAAAAATGAAACCAAAAAAGTTTAGCTTTTTGTCTATAAACCCAGTCTCAAATAGAACTCAATTCCCTTACTTACATGCACTTTGTCATATCAATGTCGTAGCGCGTTGTACGACGACTTCCATCATCTCTAACTTCAGCCTCGATAGTAATTGCCAGAGCAGGACAAACAACCTCACAAAGTTTACAAGCAATGCATCTAAAAAAATTATCAAATTAATAATATTTTTGCAAAAATAAGAATATTAAAAATCAATCAATATAACTACCTTTCTTCGCCTTTTAGATTTCCAATTCATTAAATTAAAGAAAAAGTCAATAATAAAATTAATTATATTAATCATTTAATATTTACCTGTCGGATATCTTCTCAGTGCATGTTCACCCCTAAACCGAGGACTCAATGGGCCTTTTTCATAGGGATAATAAATAGTATAAGGAGGTCTAAAAAATTGTTCAAGAACTAGCCACATTCCTCTAAAAATTTCAGTTAATAAAAATAAATTTGCTGTAGTATCAAGTACTGTTGGTGCTTTTGGTTTAGCAGTTGCGGTTTTTGAAAGTGTTTGTGGCTTTGGTGTTGGAGGATTATTAATTGATTCAACAGGATAGCGTTGAAATAGTGTATTGGAAAAATTACGTGAAATTTGGGAAACTATCGGATAAAAAGTTGGACGTAAACCTAAATTTTCAAAAGCAATAAATATGTTGAATAGCTTATAGATTTATTTTAGATTACTCTCGAAAAACAGCCGATTGTTAGAAGAAAATCTATTTACCGCTTGCTAATGATGTCCTAGATATCCTACGTTTGGCAATATTACTAAGGCGAAACATCGTAGATCTCAAAATGAAAGAAATCGGTAAACTAACATTCACATCTCGAGAACTAATACTGTTAATCAATTTGGTGACACAAAAATGCTCGATGTACGTAACTTAAATCTCATGATTTCATAATCTTATAATTTACATATATTATTAAATATGACCATTGTTCAAAAATTACAAACAAAAAATTTTTTTTGCTCTATTGCACAACATCATAAAAAAAAAAACAAAAAAAAAATTCACATTAAAAAATTCTGAGAATTAAATAATTAATAATTTTTAAATTTCAAATAAATGTTCATTTGAATAAATAGCTACCGAAACCATTCTTATTTACACATTAAAATAGTCAATTCGAAATTTTAAATTTCAATTACCCATCATCCGAGTATCTCCTTACACGCCTCATAAGTTACAAAGCTCACGCCAATTGCAGGTGCAACTTTCAAATAATTAGGAATCATTCCCTTGTATAATCCTTTAATGCCTTCTTGAGAAACCAACTTTTTTAATGCATCCCATGTATTACTATATTTATATGCGATACCCGGCATCCCTGTTACTTGCATTCTTCTTCGTAATACGTCCAAAGGGTATGTTATCGTTTGAGCAAATGTTCCCGCAAGAGCACCACATAAAAGTTTTTTTGCAACTGGCGGAGACGTTTGATCTATGGGGGTAAAATATTTGCGTAGCACCTCATAGGAATGAAAATTTAGTGCTACATACGGAGCTACACCCTACAAAGTCAATGTTCTTTATTAGTAACCTTATAAAACACGAAACTACTCTGTAAAGAATAAAAGTACATCATATCTAGCACAGAATTAAAATAAAATTTTACCATCAGAGTTGGTGATAATCCACGATATAATGCTACAATACCACCCTCCGTATGATAAATAATTTTCATTGTTTGCCAGATACCTGGTAATTTTTTATTAATTTCTTCGCCGGACAACATTGCAGACTGTACTGAAAGTCTTGTGCGTACTATATCAAGTGGATATGTACATGCGACAGACGTTATGCCGGCCAATGCACCGGCTGTAAGACGTCGTGGTGCATCAAGTTCACTTTTTCCTTCTTCCAAAAGAAGCTGAAAGAATAAAACACCACGAGATTAATTTTATAACTGAAGAATTTAACATTATACTGGTTTGCCCATCCTATCATAAAATGAAGATACGTACTCTTTTATATTTTTCATATGACGCAAATTGAGTCGCACTATATGGTACAATTCTTATCACATTTGTTCCATTGCCTCTCAACATACCAACCCACCCTTCTTCTCGCCACAATCTTACAATTGTGGGTATTATTCCACGATATGAAGCTTGTTCTGATCCTTGTACCTAGTATACACACGCGTTCATAAAAAAAAAGGAAGAAAAAAAGATTTAATATTGATACGTCCAAAAAAAAAAAATATCTAAATATATACGCACTTGAAATAAAATTTTCATCCTTTCCAAAGGACTAACTACAGTTCTGCTTACTGCACCCGCTACACCACCAGCAATCAAATGTTTTATTGCTGGTGTAAATATCATCCTTATCCACCTTTCATGAGAAAGTTGAGAATCTGCATCTTGTGTTTGCAAAGCCGTACTACTTTCTGGTACGCTCGAAATCCAATTAATAACTTTTAAGTCAGAAAGTCTATCCTTAGATATATGATCTGAATTCAAATAAGCAATATCCTTTTCGTTATGCTCCTCATTATTTGAGTGGAAACACATATTTATGGGACCCCGAAATTTCTGCTTTAGCAGAAAAACCGGCATAAAAGCAGAATTTATGTTTTTTAACAAATCCGCAGCAATTTTGACACCCAATAGAATCACGGGAATTTTTATATACTACAAAATTTTTTTCTTTGCGTAAAAAACATCCCAATTCGATTGTTTCCAAATATAGCAATTTTTAATTTAATTTCGATTATATAATCACCGCCCAAATACTTATCCTAAAGACATCACCGTGGTCGGTCTCAGTCTCTCAAAAAAAATTATGGCTCTTAATTCTCTTGAATACAAACCAGATTTAGAAAACTTCAACACAGAAAAAGCTGCTTTCTTAAAGGAATTTAAGGTACAATACGGTTATGGCGATAAAATTGAACAAATACGTGAAGAAGAATATCCTCAACTTAAAGGTAAACTTTGAAATTCGTCATAGATTCATTTTACAAGTTTAATACTTATTTTCCAATATTATAGGTACCATTTTCCTCGACCATTCTGCAACAACTACTTATGCCAAAAGTGCTCTTACCTCTTTCACGACTGACCTCGTTAATAATCTTTATGGTAATCCTCACGCAAACTCACCCAGCTCACAACTATGTAACCAAAGAATAGATCAAGTCCGTGGTCGAGTTCTTAAACATTTTAATGCCAATCCGGGTGATTATCATGTTATATTTACCCAAAATGCTACAGCTGCTATCAAGTTAGTTGGAGAAATATTTCCATGGACATCGGGTCAAAGCTCCTATAAGTATTTAAGGGAATCTCACAATAGTATTATCGGGCTAAGGAGATTTGCAGAAGCATCCAATGTGAAAAGTATTCAAGCGATAACAGAGGATGATTTCTTCTCCATATTTGGTAGTGGTTCAGACGAATCAATACCATGTGGGAATAACAGTAATAAAACTTATAACCTCTTCGCTTATCCAGCACAGTGTAATTTCTCTGGATTAAGGTTTCCGTTAAATTGGACTCGGAAAATCAAAAAATTTGGTAAAAATAATAATTCAAATACTTTAGTCTTGTTGGATGCTGCTGCTTATGTTTCATCATCATTATTTTCATTGTCTGATGTGGATGCATCTCCGGATTTTGTTACCGTTAGTTTTTATAAGATGTTTGGTTATCCCACTGGATTAGGGGCATTGATAATAAAGAGCGAATTAGAACCAATACTGAGAAAAAGATACTTTGGTGGCGGCACTCGTAAATAGATTTTTTTTTATCTGATTATTCTTAGCGTATAATATTGAACATCTTTTTCTATAGTCGATTCGATTGTGTACGATAGACCGTGGCAAAAATTTCGTAAATCCTTGCACGAACGTTATGAAGACGGCACAGTTAATTTCCTTGATATTATTGCTCTAGATCACGCGTTTGATATATCGGAACGTCTATATAATAACTTTGATCTTATCAAAAATCATGTCACTTCTTTAATTATCTATCTCAGTAGAAATATGAAATCTCTACGTCATTATAATGGACAGCCTGTTTGTGATGTCTACTCAGATAAGGATTTTTCAGATAATACACTTCAAGGTCCTGTTTTCAGTTTTAATGCAAAACGCGCAGATGGATCTTGGGTTGGATATCTTGAATTAGAAAGGCTAGCAAGTGTGAATAATATTCACATTAGAACAGGTGTACTTTGTAATCCTGGAAGTGTTGCAAGATGGATGAAATTAAATTCTAAAGATATCATTGATAGCTTTGAGAGTGGAAAAACATGTCACGACGATCAAGATATTTGGAATGGAAAGCTAACCGGAGCGGTTCGGATTTCTGTTGGTGCAATGTCAACAATTGATGATATTCTTATATGGATGGATTTCTTTAAAAAATATTACGTTGAAACGATGCCACCTTATTATATGAATGAAAGCAACTCTACTTCGCTTAACCAAAACTTAGTTCTGGAAAGAGTAACACTATGTAAGTAAATATTATTTTATTCTCTTCAAATATTTGTAAAATTTGATTTTGATTTTATTTTATTCTCTTCAAATTTGATTTAATTCAATTTTATTAGTTCCAATCAAATCATGTCATGGGTTTAACATTCCATCATCGATTTCATGGCCTATAACTAGTCAAGGACTAATGTATGATCGTGAATGGATGTTATTAGATGCAGGGAATGGCCGAGCATTAAGTCAAAAAAGGCAAGTTTTTATAGAATCTTTTTTTGAAGGGACTTTCCTTAACTTAAATATCTCTTATTACTAGGCTTCCTCGAATGACCTTAATTCATCCAAAAATTATAAGAGAGGAAGGAAAACTTTTAGTGTCAGCCCCCCGTAAGTGCTATTTTATTATTATTATCATCATGAATGATTACATTAATATTTCACATTTTGTTGATATATTATAACCTTTTTTATATCAGACATGAATTCATTGTCTATTGATTTGAATATATACCCCAATACGGTCGAATTTTCCACATGTTCCTCACAAGTTTGCGGTGACAAGTAATGTAGACTTAACATTTAATTGATAATTTCACGAAATTAATTTAATTACTTTTGTCATTTTTGTTTATCACTTTGCAGAATTCAGACATGTATATATACATCATCTAAAATTAATGAATGGTTCTCGTCCTTTCTTGGCGTACCGTGTCGTTTGGCGCGACATACATCTGTGAAAGATAATAGTTTACTTCAACGTCGTTTTATTAAATCATACCTTGACGTTCCTGAAGTAACACCTCTATCTTTATCGAATGAATCGCCATTTTTGATGATTTCACATTCAAGTGTTGATCATATTAATGAAAAGATCAAAAAAGAAGGAAATCTGGAAGTAGAACCAGATTGTTTCCGTGGCAATTTTTTAATCAAAGGAGTAAAGGAATTCAAAGAAGATCAATGGAAACTTGTTCGATTTGGCGGACAAGTTTTTAAGGTAATGTGTCAAGTGTGATATATATATTTTGATCATATCACATATAAAGTGCTCATATGTTGGAAATAATTTTCTTAGATAATTGGTCCATGCAGAAGATGTCATATGATTTGTATAAATCAAAAGAATGCTGAAGTAACTAAGGAACCATATTCTACATTGGCTTCTTGTCGTCGATTCAAGGTATGTTTATCGGTTTTATTATGGCAATATAATTAATTATACACAAAATATAATGTATTTTACACTTTCATAGGGGAAGATATATTTTGGACAACATATGATTCATGTCCCTGATCTTTCAAAAACACCTTATGTAATTGAAAGTGGTTCAATGGTTCAAGTTTTGGAATATATTGAATTATAACAATTTTAAAACCAAAATCACTAATTATGGAGATAACTTCGGTTATGATGTATTATTGCCTTGTAAATAAGTTCCTTGTGTTTAAATTCATAAAATCTTAATGTACAATTATGTAATTAAAGCATGGATTTATACTGCGTCATGCAATATTATCTAAAGAGCATTATATTTTGATTTTGATAGATCTTTTTATTCGTGACCAAAAAACATATATGAATTGAATGATAAATACTAATTCGAGATTCTAGATTGATTCTATTATGGTTTTTATTTTATCCTCGATAAGATTATTATCTTTGCATTTTAAGACTACAATATGACCTTGTTTGTCTGTCTTTACAGATGAAAGCTTGGAAGAACTTTAGTAGAACTAGTATCATTGTAAAAGCCAACCACAAAAAAGATCATGATGATGATTTGTATTATGAGGATCCGTTACGCAATTTTTCATTTATTACTTATCCAATCAAAAGTTTACTTGTGTAACTGTGTGAATTTAAATATAAATATATATCTCACTTCCTCTTTTTTTTTTGAGATTAAAGATACAACTTTTTACAGCAAAATGATTTATAATATGTATATATTTGATCGTCATTGTGTATGTATTTATTATCAGGATTGGCATAGACATCGTAAAAGTGGTGCAGGAAGTGGTGGAGGTGGAGGTGGTAGTAGTGCTTTTGGCACTACAAGCACAACCACTAGTATGAATGGTCACGTAGACGGCGATTCAGGCGGCTCTTCCTCTTCACCTGCACATAGTTCAGCAGCAAATCATCTTACTAGTCATCATTCTACAACTTCACAGCTAACAAGTTTAACAAGTATTTTTTCGGAAGGTCGGATGATTAACATTGAAGAAGAGGCTAAACTAGTTTATGGTGTTGTGTTTTCCTTAAGAAATTTCGTTAAAAAGCTCAGTGGAAGGTAAGATGTTTAAAATAGAACTAAGAGGGTTGAGATCGTTAAATTTTAATCTCCAATTTTTCTAATTGGTACATTTTATTTTATAGCCAAGATGGGTTTGTAGCGTATAAAACATCAAACTATAAGCTTCATTATTATGAGACTCCAACAGGATTGAAATTTGTAATGAATACCGATCCTAGTGTAGAGTCTCTTCGACAAATATTAAGACAAATTTATACAAACTTTTATGTAGAATATGTTGTAAAAAATCCTTTGTCCCCCTCAGAACATCCTGCAGGTGAGGGTGTTAATAATGAATATTTTAAAGCAGCAATTGATAAATTTGTAAAAAGTTTACCTTCCTATGAATCTTAGTTTATTGTATGCTTTATATTTTAATGTTGTAATTTTGGAGAAGAAAGGATTTCAACTTTATTTAATTTAAAATTTATTTGTTATATATTGATTTGTGAAAAAGTTGTACAAAGTAGTAGTAAATAGTAATAATTATAATTTACTTTATATTAGAATTAGATTGGATTATTAAGAATCATTTTTGGATTTTGGTTGTGGTTAATTAAACACACACCAACGCATAGTCATAGTTAAAAAAAAAAATAAATAAATAAATAAATAAAATAAAATAAAAATAAAAAATAAAGCATAAACTTTATTAAAAATTATTTAACAAATTTTTTTTTTTTTTAATAAATAACAATATTATTATTAACATTATTTTTTAAGAATAATATATTTAATTACAAAATTTTTTACTCATTATAATCACCAATTAAACAATGTTCACACCTACAATCTTTATATACTAAAGTATCTTCAGGATCATAGGTATGTACCATTGGAGCTTTCCTAAATTTAGGCTGAGTTAAATGAATCAACTTTCTAACTTTTTCTTTAGGTTGTTCCTCAAGAGATTTTTTTTCTTTATTTTTATCACGTTGTCTAATATTCATATTTAATAAACTCTTTGAAGCAATATTCGTATAATTTTCAGTTGGAGAAGAAGGTGGAGTTTTAGGAGAAAGAGGAGGAGTATAAAATTCATAATAATTATTACGATTTTCTTCATTACCACCGGTTTCTTCTAATGAAAAATTAGTATTTGATAATTGATGAATTGATAATTGAGGTAATGTACGCGAATGATTCGGAGGAAAACTTGGTTCATCATTATGTGAATTAATGTTATTTAAAATTTCAGCCAATCTTCTACGTTGTATGTTATCAGAAATACAAAAATTATTATTATGTTGCATTAAATCGGACCATTCACCATCATCATCATCATCATAAGCAGAAACCTGTAATTTTCCTTTTTCTTTTAATTCATTCATCCAACGTTTTTCTAAAGCAATTTGTACCTTATCTGCAACAGTCTGATAAAATATACATTCTTTGTCATTACTATTAAATAACGTTTTGTAATTAATTTCATCTTTATCATCTTTATTATTTTTACGATATTTATGATTTCTATTGTAATGATCGCAAACCAAATAACCATATTTTGTTAAAGTACCATCAGCATTTTCCTTATATTTGTAATAATATATTTCAGAAAAATTAGAATGACGAAATTCGATTATGTATCCATTTTTATGGTTGGGTAATGGGGTGTAAATATACACTTCGCTCGACTGTTTATTATTACGTGTTGATTTATTACGTTTTAAAGTCTGACGTAACTTTTTCAAACCATTCATAGTTTAAAAATACCACTAGAAGTGAAAAACTGAGCTTGTGTGGAAAGTGTTGTCTTGCAATTTCAATTGTAAAGTTGAAGCAAAAAAAAAGGAATTTTTTTTTTTTAAAAAATAAAACCTGAATAAGTTTGTATTTATATATATTTTCTTGTATATATATATATATGTATATATGTATAATTTTATTCGTGTTTGGATGATTGGATCTGCTGGCCAAACAATCACTTCACTCAAAACGTAGGAGTAACCTATTTGTAACATAAAAATAGAAATAGTAAGGATTATCTTTGTTCCCTTTTAAAGAAAGAAAACCAATAATAAAATCATATTATTTATTTGTTGAAGTTTATATTAGTTTATTAAACAATGATGTCCCAGGTTCTCAGCTGATGTCCCACTTTATTAAAACGAGTATTTACCATAATATTATTTGTTTATAAACTATTCATTCAGTAAGAAAGTATGAAATATTGTATTGTCTCTCATTAAAAATTATCCAAAAGTAAATTTTAACTTTTGTATTTAAAAATTGTTTCATCTGTTGTTTATGGCAAGTCTTTATTCAATTTTTCCTTTTTCTCTCATCTAAATGTTTCATAATAAAATTAGAAAGAATTGAGAACGTGATTTTTATTTTATTTTATAATACTAGCCAATTATAGTTAGCGCAATAACCTCATGGTTTTCGTTACATGTAATCGATCGATATACAATATGTATGCTGGTGCCCCTATTCTGTAAGGTTAATCAAGGCTCTTATAAGCCCTTCTCCTATATGTTTGCCCCTAAGGCCCTAACCCTTGACCTCAAACTGATCACGTGGCTATTTTTTTTTCGCTAATTTTTCAACTTATTTATGCGGAACACTGTATGGATCACACAATTTTTTTAATTTATGCTACCGAACGGGTTTTAAATTTTATTTATAATTTTTAATTCCGGTCAGAATTATGTGTATGCATATCGATTTCCTGTTTTTTGGAAATTTGTATAACATTGTACTACCATTTGATCCAAAATAAAATTGCCATTTTGGACTTTGTGTAACGTAACGTGATTAGGTTACACAGCTTTAAAGCATTTATTTACAGTTAATCTAAACGTTATGGTTACACACAAATATTTTTAATTATATAGTAGATTTATCAAAGGAAAACGTTTTGAAACTTGTTTCTTCACTGGAGTTAATGATCCGTCAGATAATGCTGTTAAATTTTTTGATTTTTGAGAAAAATTAAATCAAAAATCTTCCTTAGTCGCTTAAAGTTTACAGTCCTCGATAAGTTAGAATTAGTTAATTAATTGTATGTTATTGAACTATTTCCAACAACACAAACAAAGCGATTGGAGAAAAGAATGATCTGCACTTTATAATAAAGGTTTTGAGTGTCTGCCTAGCAGTAGTAATAGTTAGAGAAATGAAATTTTAAACTTAACAATTATCGCCAACATCAATTCTTCATCTGTGTACAAGCTTGGAAACAACGGATTACGAATCTATGGTTAGAATGAACCAAAGTATGTGTTCAAAAAAGAAAGTTGATGATTTTCAAGACGAAATCCATAAAACTCAAGTTAATGGTATGAGTAGTACGAAAATTATATTGGACTTATCCAAGCTGACTGTGATTTGCAAAATTATAAAATCAAATATAGTCTCAAGGTTAGAAGTCTCTCATACTGAAGCATTAAAAGAATTATTCATTTGGAATTGGAAATTAAAGATATTCAGATTTACTCCTGATTCCTTTGGAATAATTGCGACTAATAATGAGGAATTAAGCTTAGAAATTTTAAATCTTTAGATCGGGAAATTTCAATTGAAAATGTTGAATCACGAATTTGTTCTAATAATTTATTCATTCTATGGATTAAATTCAATTTTATCTTCCATCATACTTGAAATGCTAAATCAACTTCGAATATGGAAATTATTACGATATGGCGTAGATTTAACCTGAGATATAGCTGAATACACAGCAGAAGAAAAACTTTACTATTTCTTTATTTCTTTGCAGCAAATAAAGCAGAATATCATATTTCGATATCCATTGAATTAATTGTTAACGGGCGCACAGTTTATTCATTTTACATTTCCCTCAAAATATCGAGTGGGCTTTTAATAGATTGGCACTTTTCAAGACAATAAGAGTGACTTTTCACTTCGTCCTGTTCCTAATATACTTTTACACCTGAAATCTGTAAAGCTAGATTCTGTCTTTTCTAATTTTTTTTTTTGAGGATTCCAGACGTTTGATCGAGTAGAAACTCGTCCATTTTATGTATCAGAGACATTAAATGCTGAACCATCAGTATATGCATACACCTCAAAAACCGTTGGCAATTCCGAATCCAATGAAAGAGCTCTTGTAACATAAAGAAAACCAGTAATGCTCATAGGTTAAGACTGAAGTTCAGCTTCTGCAATGTGAGTATAAATCCTCTAACCAGAATTTTACCTGTTTCATTCCATTTAAATTCTGAAAGTGAATATTCACCAACCGTTTGCAAACATGTCTCCTTTTGATCTCAAATGGTAAGATCAATTGTAATGTAGCAAAGTTGACAGTAAAATCTGGTTGATCCGAGATAGTAACTGATTGTTATGAAAAGGTATAACCTGGCTATAAAAGTTTATTTATAAATATCTGGCAAATGTTGGTATAATAAACACTATGTTCTCCGAGAAAATGATAAACTAGGTCGATCGTCACAGTCATCAAAGTCAAACTCATATGGATCCCATTTTTTTTTTTTTACAAATCAGTAAAACAGTTTTTTAGTAATATGTATTCCAATGTTCTATATTTAATGCGTTCTTAGTTTGATAGAAAAATCTTAAGTCATGTGGTGTGGCTGGTTTACTTCTAATTGCGGGAAATCTTCGAATCCAGTAATCCAGTTATCTCGAATGCCAAGAAATAAGATTTTCTAATAAAACAATGACTAGCACTGCTGATCATTAATTAATTTATTTTGTGTAACATACGAAAAAGCTTAAAAGTTACATATTAACTATGACCTTTTTTATTCTTAAATAATGTTGTTTGAACCTTGAAATATAAGGTTTTAAGTATTTTATGATCTCTACCTTTATAAATATTTAGTTATTGCACTTTAAATATTATGTAAATATGACCACTTATTTTAAAGATTCTTTTCAACTACAAAATATTATATTTTTAAATTTTTCACAGATATAAAGCTCATAAAAATACATCGAAAACAAATAAAAATAATGGGTATTTAAAATGAAATTATTTTTTTGTACACCAATGCAATTAATATTTTTGAATAATAGCTTAATATTTTTGAACTTCAAGCTTTTTTAAAAGCTTTTATAAAAAAAAAAAAAAATAATTAAAAATATGTTGGATAGCGAAAAATCATTTAATTACACGATTTTTATTGTTACACAAATTTAATACCTATCAAAAAATCATCACAATGCACATGTCGATCATGGGATATCTCGGCTGACTGCTAACCTTTTATTGGTAATTAAAAGATGACGTCTTGAGAACTATTTCGAGAAAATTTTTTTATCAAAGTACCAATAATGCTACGAAAATGGTTCAAGTAAAATAAATATTCGTTAATGTGCCACAATCAATATCTGATATGTGTATAACCATAATCTAATTGTTTTCATTTGACCAAGGGTAATGTGGCGTGGCGAAAGTTCATAATTTCATAATTTTATTTTTTAGCCACTTACACAAATTTTTCAAGTTTGGCGGAAAATCCAAAAATATAAATAAAATGCCGAATTTACTTATAAAGAATTGATAATTTGATTGTTTCTTGCCAAGATTACATTTACCTCCTTAAAAAAAATATAAATATCCACCTTGTTAAAAATGTTCAATAATAATTTAATAAAAGCCCTAGCTGCTACCATGGGAGCTGTAAATATTTCATATATATTTTTTTTATTAACGCCATAAGGATTTCGTTAATAATAACTACAATTTCTGTTTATATATTTAGACCTTTGAACCTTCAAATAAACGATCAACAAGTTCAACAAGTCCAACAAATCCAATTAGTCCAATTGAAGGTTCAGTCTTGTATTAAA
This sequence comes from Glomus cerebriforme, assembly GCA_003550305.1. Taxonomy (NCBI): domain Eukaryota; kingdom Fungi; phylum Glomeromycota; class Glomeromycetes; order Glomerales; family Glomeraceae; genus Glomus; species Glomus cerebriforme. The sequence continues at coordinate 54,791 of QKYT01000464.1, read as the reverse complement.
AATTTATCTGTGCAAATTCCTAAACGACAATTCAATTAAATGCTTCTTTTTAAATTAATGATAATGTACAGATTCGGATTCCGATTCTTCAAATGGAAGTTCCGGAATTAATGTTTCTTCTTTAGACGCAATATATCTTACAACTTTATCTCAAGAAAAAAAAGAAGGAACAGAGGATGATCAACAATTTATTATTGATTCAGAAAAATTTAAGGAGAAATCTACTGCAGAAAAATTACAAGAAATTTTTAAATTACAAAATCGCGAAGAATTTATTGGAGGTACGTTATTAATAAATTCAAACCAATTTCTTTCTTTTTTTTAGGTAAACGATAAAAATTATGTTATATATTTACAATAATAGAGTTTAGATGTACTTTAATAAGGTCAATTATGTTACAAGGTTTCATATATCTCACAGAAGATCATATTTGTTTTCATGCTTATTTTCCAAGAGAACAGGTGAGAATAATTATGACATATTCGTGTTACCAAATGATCTATATGTGATTACATAATCAACCTTACTTCCCTTCAATAGGATATTATATTGAAAGATGGTAATCTCGCAAAGAAAACTTTTGGAAATAGATATGAACGCTATCATTTTACACTTCAAAATGATGTACTTACTTATTACGTAGATCCAATGGTAAGCTTAATTCTTTTTAAAAATACTAAGCCCAACGATCCTAACTTCTTAATTGTTTTTAGGATATGTATTGTCCTGAAGAGATTATTGATTTAAAATATGCTGTAAAAGTTGAGAAAACCAGTAAAAAGAATGGATTTAAAATTGTTACACCAAAACGTACATATAAATTTCAAGCAGATTCGCAAACTTCTATGGAAGAATGGATGGCTCAATTAGAAAGATCTATAGTACGAGCTAATAATGATGGTGATAACGTAAAGGTCATTATTAATGAGACATAATTAATTTACAAAAATTCAATAAATTTCTTTAAAATAATTCTTCGATTATTTTTTTATAGATTGTTATACCTTTCGAAAGTATTGAGAGTATTGAAAATAATTTATCCAAGAATTTTTCGAATACGATACAAATTGTTGTTACTTTGGAACAAGATGATCGCGAAGATGTAATTACTTTATTGATTATCTTTTAACATGTATATATATGTTTTTAATATATACAATCATACCTTTTTTTTAGTACTTTTTCGTCGTCTTCTCAGAAAGCCAATCTTTATATGAAGAGCTTTTAAAATGTTGGAAAAAACACAAATCACTTCAACCTCAACCTTCAAATTTAACAGGCACTAGATCAATATCCCCAGAGCCAAGTGGTACCATAGCAATAAAATCTATTACTACACTTATAAAGCATAGACGAGGTAAAAGCCGTGAAGACCTACCATCACCAACTAGTCCAAGATCTCCATCTAGATCACCTCGTTCAACAACTTTAGAATCCTTACCAAATTCTGAAACATCAGATAGTCAATGGAATTTAACAAAATATGTTTCCAGACGTGCACAAATATTTTTGAAAAATCCCAAAAAATATATTAGTTCTTTTGAAGAAGACCTTTCTGAGGAAACTCGACAACATTTTAGAGTACATTTTGCTTTACCAGAGCAGGAGAAACTTCATGCTGGTATGTACTTATAATAAACCTATTCTTTTTTCTACGTTATAGATGATCATCCAAATTATTTAATCTCATATCTCGGAATTTTCGCATATATAGTATTCTACGGATACTTTTTGCGTATGCTTCCAGTGTACGGTAAATTTTATGTATCTGATAATTATATTTGCTTCAGATCTAGAGTTATAGGCCAGAATACTAATGTAAGTTTTTTTTAAAAAAAAAAAATAAAAATAATTTATTTTAACACATAATTTTTTATCTTATTTTATTCAGATGATATTGCCAGTTGCAGATATCCACTTCTTTAAAAAGACAAAGGCAACCATGTTAGGATATTATGGGTTGGAAATTCTTACTAAAGCTCAACAAGAAATGTTTTTCGAATTTGGATTTGAACATATAAGAGATAGATTTGTTGAAATTATTGAACATAAAATGGATTTTCTTGATAAAGAAAAAAAGAAGGCACCATCGGGAAGTTCGGATCAAAGTATTATAAATCAAGCTATAATTAAAGATCAATTATTATGGCAACAATGGTCATCAAGTACAGGATCACCAAAAGTATCAAATTTTGGTGATATAGGAGTGATCAATAAAGTTGATAAACCATTACATATAACTTGTCTTACTATTGGATCACGTGGAGATGTTCAACCTTATATTGCTCTTGCCAAAGGTCTTATGAAAGAGGGCCATAAGGTTAGAATTGCCACTCATGGTGAATATAAGGATTGGATCGAAGGTCATGGCATTGAATTTGGTTACGTTGGTGGTAATCCTGCTGAACTTATGGTAAATAGAAAAAACATAAATACGTTTACGATTTTGTCGTGTGATTTAAAAGAATTTTCTATTTTTAATTGTAGCGTATTTGTGTTGAGAACGGCATGTTTACTTTTGGTTTTTTCAAGGAAGGTCTTGCAAACGTAAGCTTAATCTATATTAATGCTATTAGCATGTCATTAGAAAATATTAAAATTTTATATTTATAGTTCCGTGAATGGTTAGATGATTTATTGGAAACTTCTTTCAAAGCATGTCAGGTACATCATTACGTTTACTAATAATTCGCGTTTAATACATAATATCAAAAATTAATCTATATTATTAACTTAGGGTACAGATGTAATTATCGAATCTCCTAGTGCTATGGCTGGTATTCATATTGCAGAATATCTTGGTAATTATAAATTATATTTGAAAATATAAATTCTCAATTATTCATTCAATTTCCATATTTTACGTAGGCGTTGCGTATTTCCGTGCATTTACAATGCCCTGGACACGAACGAGGGCATATCCTCATGCATTCGCAGTACCAGACCATGATCTCAAAGGTCCATATAATTATTCATCTTACATTCTAATCGAGAACGCCTTTTGGCTTGCGATTTCTCCACAAGTAAACAGATGGAGGAAGAAAACACTGAAATTACGTGGTACTAATTTAGAGAAGATGGATCCTTCAACAGTTCCATTCTTATATAATTTTAGTGAACATATTGTTCCAAAGGCATTTGATTGGGCAGATTGGATTCATGTGACTGGTTATTGGTTTTTGGATAATCCTGATCACGGATGGAATCCACCAGAAGATCTAATAGAATTCTTGGATAAAAATCGAAAAAATAAAAGACCAATTGTATATATTGGATTTGGATCAATTGTTGTAGATGATCCGCAAGCAGTGACAAAATCAATTGTAGAGGCTGTACAAAAAAGCGGAGTGGCGGCTATTTTATCAAAAGGATGGAGTGATAGATTACAAAAAAAAGCAAATCAAAATGAGGAAGAAAATTATCCTCCATCAATTTATCCATTGAAATCAGTACCACATGATTGGTTATTTCCTAAAATTGACGCAGTAGTACACCATGGCGGAGCGGGTACAACAGCTGCAGGATTACGTGCTGGTATACCAACGATTATAAAACCATTTTTTGGAGATCAATTCTTTTGGGGAGATCGTATTGACAATATGGGAATTGGATTTTGTTTAAAAAAATTAAATACGGATAAGTTATCAGATTATTTGGTGAAAGTTACAACAGATCAAAAAATTATCAATAAAGCTGCGTTAGTGGGGGAGAATATTAGAAAAGAAGATGGTGTACACAATGCCATACAATCATTTTATAAAGATTTAGAGAGTGCAAAACAAAGAATTTTTTCACAACGTAATAGAACTGAACATAGTACTTTAGCAACCAATACATTTGAAATAGAAGAGAATGATTTAAATAATACTGCTAATGTTTTATATTCTTTAAATCCTTTAAATCAAGATAAAAGATTGTCCAAATCTTTAAAAAAATTGTGGACCTAATGTTCCTGATAAATTATAATTTAATTAATATAATTAATATAGACTTTTTTTTTTTTTTTTTTTTTACTAATACTCTTATTTAATGATTTTATTATTGATCTTTTTCAATCTTGGTTTTATATTATTATTTGTAAAATCCTATAGTTATTTGTAAATAAAATTATAATGATAAATCGTGACAGTTAAAATAATACAATGATGGAATAACATGGAATAATTGAAGTAGTTTATAAAAAAATTATTATTATCAACAAATAATTCTTAACGCGGCGCAAAAGCATCTCTTGAATCACAACGTATATCAATTAATAATAAATTTCAACGCTTTGGAACAACACGTAATTTTTCTACTAAGAGTCCATCTTCCTTTGGTGGTGGTAACTTTGAAGTTATCCAATCTATATCAGTTAGTTGTGATATATCATCTCCTTTATATTTAGGTATTCTCTAAATAAAATAAAAAGGTTAAAAATAAATGTTTAAGATGTTTTAAGAATTTATATATACTAACTGCTTTTATTTTGTTATATTGTTCCTCTCTTGAAGAATATTCCATTTGTAAATATTCAGTTCCAAATTCATGATAAACTCTCGTATCATTCAACCTGAATAATACCTCATCAACTCTAAGAAAGAATCGTTGAAGTATGTAAAATCCTGATGGCATTACACGCTATATTGTATAAATAAAGACAAATTTGCATTTTGAGAAAAAAAGCGAATCCAATAAGAATTTTGAAATTTTACTTACAATTTTTACATTTAATATTGCAGTACCATTATCAGCTAATTCATCTTCAAATAAATCTATTTCATCATAAAATAATATGTCTTCTATTTTTCTAAGTTTTTCCATATCAATCCTATCAGTTGCTTTTTCAAATACCTGTTTTTTAAGATCCCATTAAATATCTCTATTATGAAGATATTTAACAAATTTTAAATAAATGAGATTTTTTTTTTTTTACCTGATCATCCACCGATCCCTTTAGTGTTCCAGAATATGAAGTAGTATAAGTCCAATCGTATGGTTTAATCACATCTTTAATATGTTCATGATTCTTTGCACTTTATCGAAACAAAAATCGATAAAAAAATTGAGTTGTTTTTATCTGATTTTATTCATCTCTCTCTCTCTTTTTTTTTAGCCTATCATGAAGTTGTTTATTATACCTCTTCTTTTTCCATTCTTCTGAATAAGCAACTTTTACTTTTTCACCACCTTCTGCTGTAGCGTCAACCATCTTTAATGCATCCAATGGTGAAAATTCAAATAAAATTCCATAATCATTTGTTAATTTTAATGAATTATTTCCGAAAAACATTTCAGGTAATGGTATTGATACTTCTTTTTGTACTCTAAATATTTCGAAATTGTTGAATATGAAGAAAAAATATATTTTAGAAACAAAAAAAAAACTAAACTAGATATATAAGTTAAAATGAAACTTAAATAAACATTACTTTTCTATTTCTCGAGAATTACTAATTGGTGATTTATTAGTTGTAATTGTCCATCCATAAATTTTAATTCCTTGTTGTGACCCTTCATGAAATTTCTCGTGTTTTGGTAAAGAAGTCATTTTTCAATCACCGCATAACGATTTGACTCCGGTTATATCACCTGCAAAAAAATGATCGACCGTCGATCATTACCAGTTTGCTATATCACATCTGAACACATCAGTTTTTTTTTCAGTTAAGACGCGACCCTATGTTTAACATGTTTAACACACAAAAGTAATAAACTTATAAACATTGAAACAACAAAATTATATATGCTTCACGTATTTACCATTCTCCACTTTTTTTTTTGACTTTCTTTGAATTATCGAGATGCTTTTATAGTTCTAATTAAAAAAGGGTTGAGTCTAACAGAATTCTATTAGTTCTAAACGACCTTCGATGGTTTTTCAATTGTTCATTTATTTGAAAATGAACCAACTTTTCGATATAAATAACACAAAGAAAATATCAATCATTAAATTCCTCTTATTAAATGACTGAATTTGCTAAACTTTATTCAATTCTAATTACTACATTAAGGAAATTTTGAAAAGTTACTTTTATAATAAGCTAAACTTTACACAAACTCAAATCAAAGGAATGTTTAGATTTTCAATAACTTTTGGAAAAGATTCAATTGTCTATAAATTTATATTGCTTTTATCAATTATGCTATTTTATCATATAACATTGATTTATGATTTGAACACCAAATGGATAGTTTTCAAAAATTTTAATCCTATTTTGAGTGTTCATTTTTCATTAAGTATCCCAATTAAAAATTATTTATAATTTTAATTACTTAAATTGTTAAAGATAACTATAAAACTAGCAATTTTCAATCATAAACTTCGTACGATGATAACAACCGAATTCAAATAGAATGAAACTTAATTGACATCATCAATATCTTTCTTTTACATGTTTACAAAGATTTGTTACCTTAAATATATATATATAAATGAATAATTAACGCAAAACGGGCTGTACCCGGCTAAATAACAACATCATAACATGATGAATCATAAAAAATCAAATTCGGAAAAACAAAGAATTGAATTTCTAAAGAAAGTAAATTCTATATTCTATTATTTACCATATAACCTTTCAGTCTTTTCTTAAGTGGGAATTGATCGACAAATTTTAATTAAATCACTTGGAATGGCCGAAAGATACAATTAAATTTTTTATCTAGGTAAACAATTGAAAAGAAATATTAAAAAGCAGGAAAATTAGACTTAAATAAGTTAATTATAACAAGATTATTCCTGAAATTTTATTTGTGACGATTACTTAATTTTTAATTTCGTCGCGTAAATTCCGCGTCATTTAAAATTAAGATTTATATGCATAATGTTATACACTGTTTTTTCTCAAAGTAGTTTTGTAAATGTGGATCAATTGTCTACTTTGATCATTTACATGTGAAATTGTAACTTTTTTCTTTACCCTCGATCATCTAGATGTTTGATTAAATTTGAACTTTCATTTGTTTAAAAAAAAAAAAAATCTTTTGTTTAAAAAAAAGAGTTTAGTGTTCTTTTTTGGGAATAGTATGTATATTTCAATTGGGCGCAATTTATGGCTTTTCATTTCAAGTAATTTATATAAATAAGCCCTATTTTCTCCAATTTTTTCTTTTTCGTTCTCCAAATTTTTTCGTTCCATATTTTTCCTTCTAAATAAATATAAATATAAAAAAAAAAAAAAAAATGGAAAGTGAAAAAAAACCGATACATCATAATAGAGCACTTTCAAATTTAGATAATAATGCGGAACGACCAAAAATGCATCAAAGAAGATTTTCTTCGTTTGATAGAAATGAACATAAAAGAAAACTGTATAATGATTCAAATACATTTATTACTGCAGTTAATAAAGATACTAAAACTACTAATCCCACAACTCCCCCTTCTCATTTCGGATTATCTAGTCCTAATCTTTCTCCTATTAAAAATGTAGATAATAATAAAAAAAATAATAATGAACATATTGAACCGGTTTTTGGAAAAGAGTTTACTGAAAAATTTTTTAAAAAATTAGATAATACTTCTGGAAATAAAGAGGAATAAAAATGAGGGAAAATCGGTAATGTTAGTGTTGGTGTTGTTGGTCAGGTGGTCAGGTGGTCAAGCGGTCAGGTGGGGAGGTGAGGGGGATATCGTGAAATTATTTGCTGGATTATTAGGATTATATTTTTTTTACGATAAAATTTGGAATTTATTCAAATTATCAAAAATTATCTATTGATTACATTCAATATTTATTTTATGAATTTTATTATTTTTTTAAATTCATTTTTTTTTTTTTTTTGTATTATCTCTTTCTTTTTGACTCAATAAATCTTTTTTTTTCCCCCTTTCTTTAAATCTTTTAAATGATATGAAATTTTGATATCATCAAAAATAGAATTACAGTTTTTTTTCTGTTTTAATTATACATTAAATGTAATGAATTAAATAGGAAAAAAAAACAATAAGTAATAGACCATTAATACAATGAGTCTCTATTAAGTAATTCTTAATTCTTTATTTACTACTACTATAGGGGAAGTCGGCTTGATATTAGTCCTACTATTTATTTTTTTTTTCATGGATCACAATTAATACCAATGATTTGTTGGAATAAAGCCATACTTAAAAAAAAAACAAAGATTCATAGAATAAATCTCTCGAAACTTTCTCAAGAGTCCCAAACGTTCTAATATTTAACTGCTTACACTAAATAAGAAATACATAAATTTAATTTATAAAATAACAAAGAAACAAAAAGAAAAAGGAACACCAAATTTATCTTAACTATTATGGTGAAACATTCTTCTAATTTTATAAACGATTGATATTTTAAGTGTTCACAAAATGATAAAGAAAAAAATTGGATTAACAAAATTTCATTATATCTCGGAAATGACTGTTTTTAAATAAGGAATGATTGGCTATCGAAATTTATTTATATAATAATAGATAATCGAATTTTTTTTTTTTTTCGAATTTTGGAATTTTCGAAATTTAGATAAATAATTTTTAATGATTTTTTAATCAGGTTTTTTTTTGTGAAACGGATTTTAACTAACGTAAAACTTCAAAAGCAGGGAAGAATAAATAATCATACTGTAATGAGCACGGAAAACAAAGTTTCAGTTTTCTTTGTTAAAAGAATCATTTATTCCCCCCCCCCCACCCCACACCCCCTACAATCTTAAACATTTTGAGAAATAATGAGCATTATTTTCTACTAAGAAATCGCCGATTTGCATGACGTAGCGCGAAATTTGGGCTAAAAGTGTAAACAAAAATTTTAATTAGCTACATACTTTTATTGATAAACATCTCACATTAACTGTTAACGGCGAAGCAAAAATTTCAAATAAAAATTTTAAACCACCATATTATTGAAACATTTCCAAAGTTTCCCCTTTCACTATAACCTTTAAAACTATATAAAGATACAAATTTAAGTACGATTTTTACTTACGATCGTAATTATCAAAATTTATTAAAAAAAAAAAAAAAAAAAAAAAAAAAACTTTTGTAAAAAAATAAGATTGCATGACAGAATCTTCGTCCCCAACACCTAACGACGGGAGTTTTGATTTCGAAGCCGATCTGAGCTTCGGCTCTATCGATGCTAATTTTGCGAAAGGTTTAGACAATTTAGAGAAAAATGTTTCATCATTTTTGGATACGTCAAAACGACCTACTTCGTCATTTCAAAACTCTATACAAGACAATGGAAATAGTACGAGAGAATTGAATCCTGTTGACGATAATAAACTCGCTTTTAGTGTTTCACGTTTGTTAAACAATGAGGATACTACAAATGGAAGGAGACTTTCCGACGCAAGTGACGCAAGATCCATGAGAAATAGACGTAACAATCCACGGTACGCTCCTAATGCACCGTCAAGAAGTGCACAAATGACATTAAAAGAACAAGAAAAGGTAATTATCATTATTATATTAAAATAATCGAATCTTTATATTATATTATTAATTCTTTAATTTTTTTTTTTGTTTTTTTTTTTTTTTTGAAATTTTTGTTAGGTCATAGATGAAATTAAGAAGGAGAATTTTAGTTTAAAAATGAAAGTCTATTTTTTGGAAGAACGTGTTAGTAAAATGGGTCCTGATGAAATGGAAAGAGCTTTAAAAGAGGTAATTAATTTCTTTCTATTAACTTTTTTTTTTTTTATGTATATATAACAATCAATTTTTTATAATTTTTTATATAAATTTTTTTTAAATCGTTTATATCATCAGAATGTTGAAATTAAAATGCAAAACCATGAATTAAATGTTGCTTTGAAACAACGGGATAAATTATTAAATGAAGCCGAAAAGGCAATACAAATGCTTCAACAATCCGGTACTGTATTACAAGATGGGATACCTCCGTCGGAAGAATTCGAGCAGGAATTACAGAGAGCTCGCGAACCTATTGAAGAATTAAGGAGAGAAAGAGATGAGGCTCAGCGTAAATTTGTTGAACAAAAAGAAGCAAATAAAAAGCTTCGCGAAACGATAAAGAAATATAAACTAGATAGTAATTTTGATTTTGATACTATGGATACATTCGATTCAAAGCAAAATTCAGAATTACAACATTATAAAGAATTATTACAAAAAGAAAGAGAAGAAAAACAAAACATTTTAAATGAAACAAATGGACTTAAACGTCAATTGCTTGATGTTAAAAACAAAATGCAAGAAACAAATACAGAATTGGAAAAATTACAAGAAGCTGCCATAAAAAATTTTGAAGGATTACGGAATGGTGATGAGAATATCGTTGACAATCGAGAAATAATGAAAAAAATTAAAGATGCTGCAGAAAAAGCAAGGCAAGAAGAAGCTGAAAAACATAGTGTACTTATACAACAATTGAAAGGGGTAAGTGGAGAGTTTTTGACTAATATAAAACTTCTTATTATTGTATTAAATTTCCTTTTTTAAAAAAAAAAATTAAATTTTTATAGCAAATTTCCAATCTAAAAACTCAACTTGCTTCACATAAAAATGAAAATGAAGACTTGATTGCTGAGTTGGATTTGATTAGAAGTCACCCTATGAGTTCAGCATCTTCACGTATTATGAATGGAGAGTTTAGCGATCAATACGAAGAGGTGACGATAATATATAATTCAATTGTTTTTTTTTAATGATCGAAACTAGAACTATAAATTTTTTTTTTTTTAGAGCCTTGGCTTATTACGAGATAAAGTAGCCGAATTAACACTACAGCTTCGAAATAAATCTGCGGAGGTTGATCAACTTAATAGTACTGTTCGAGACTTTGATGATGATATGGATCGAATGGAAGCTGAATTGAAAGAAGAAATAGCAAGACTCTTAGAAGTAAGTCATATGTTCTAGATACTATATTTTATTTTATGACATTTATTTTAAATTTTAATATATATATGTGTAATTTTTTAATTATTTATTAAAGGAATTAGACATATGTCATCAAGATAATGAACAATTAATAATGGAGCTTAACGCAGTGAACCATGATCATCAAGAGGATTTAGCTTATAGTCAAGAGACAATAGCTGAATTAAAACTTCAGATAGATAATCAAAAAAAAGAGATATCTGAATTAACGGAGGCTCTTGACAAGGTATATTGTTAATATTTGTATATTAATGTTTTTATAATTTACATCAATTTTTATTTACTGTCATTGTTTAATTTAGGCACAATCTGCATTGGAACTCAAGACTAAGAATATTGAGCAAGATGAGAAAGTACATGAAGAATTGATTTCAGATTTGGAAGAAGTATGGATATTGTATAATTTTTAATTTAATATATATTCGATAATTAATATTTTTTATATATCAAATAGAAACTCAATATGAATGATGCTAAAATAGCGGAATTATCAGCTGTAAAAGAATCGACCGATAAACAGCTAGACTTACTTCATAAAGAGGTAGAAAATTATACTACACAGATTGATGAAATGAAAAAGAATCTGCATTACGAAGTTGAGCAGCGTAGTGCATCCGAGTCGCGTGAAAAAGAATTAATAGCTGAAAGAACTAGAGAGAGGGAATTGTATGAAAAAGAACTTGAGAAAGCGCTTAGAGATAAGAAAGACAATGAAAAACAAACTGATCAAAAGCTAAATGATCTAAGTGAGGTAATTAGTTTAGTTTTTATCGTATAAATTTAATTTTAGTTTCATTCTAACAAAATAATAATTTAATAGCAATTGTCAGCCGCGCAACAACAAATATCGGATTTAAATATGACAATTCAGGAACGTGATGCTGATCTTCAATATGTTCGTCAACAACTAAGTAATCAGACAGGTCGAAATAAAGATACGACCGAACGTTATTCAAAAGAACAAGAGAGATTAAGAGTGGTATTGTATTTATCTAATTATAGCATAAACAATAATTTTATTTTTATTACATTGTCTAATTTACTATTTAATATTATCTAGGAATTGGATACAGCTAGACATGAATCTGAACGCTTGCGCACTCAACTTGAAATGCTTAGTGATGAATTAGAGAATAAGAAGAATCAAATCATTGAATGTGAAAATGATATAAAACATTTGGTGTGCATAATAATATATATATATATTTTTTAAGGAAAATTTTCCAGTAATTAACCAAGTTTATTTTTATTTTTATTTTTTTTTTTTATGTTGGTTGGCATTAGAACAATCAACGAACCAAGTTGAATGAAAAATTATTATCTAGTGAAAGTGCGCGCGCTAAGGCTGAAGAAGTCTTCAGAAATTTACAAATGGTAAGCATTAATGTTGATTATCTTTTATGAACAAAATTGACAGAATTTTATTTATATTGTAGGATGTTCGAGATAAGAATTCCATAATTGATGAATTAAAAGTTCAAGTAGCCAACTTGGAGAATAATCTTACAAAAGAGAAAAAAGTAAGAAAATTTTTTTTTTAAAATTAGATTAACTTAAATGAAATTAATAAATTTCTTTTTTTTAGGCTACTTATTCGAATGAAGCTCAATATCGCGATCAAATTAGTGAGCGTAACAAGCTTTTAATGACTACTTATCAAAATTTGGATAATATAATGTCGGATGGCACAAACAAACAAGTTCGTGATAAATTATTATTAAGATTGTACAAATAATTTTTCTGTGCTAATATTAAATTTTAATTTATAGTCTAATTATCCGAAACCTTCGACCAATTTTGATCTTTTCCATGATCAACTTTTATCTAAGATCAAGACTCTCACTCATGTACAAAATACCTTTGACCGTCGTGCAAAGGAAATTGACAATCGTTGGCAAGAACAATATGAGTTAGTAATGATTATATTATATTTATCAAATTATTTGTTTGTAATTTAGAATAAATTTGGATTTTTTATTTTTAGGTCTCTCAAGAATCAAATGGATATTAAATTACGTCTATTAAATAAATTGGAGGGTACGGTCCACAAAGCTACTGCGACTCAAAAAGATTGGAGAGAACAAGCTAAGAGAAACCAAGGAGAACTTGAGGCTGCAAAGGTATATAAATCTACTATTATAATACTACATATGCTTTACATTTTAATTCTAATAAAATATATCTTATAACAGAATAGTAATGAAGAGCTTATGGATCAGTTATCAGTATTGAGTGAACAGCTAGAAGAGCTCAAAGCTGCTAATTCTCGTGCTGAAGAAGCCGAAAGTAAGCTAAGAGAGTCTGAACGTCGTGTTAGAACAATTGAATCTAAAATGAAAGAGGAAGAAAGAAAATACACAACGCGATTAAAGGATTCAGAATATCGAGAAAAGCAATCAGAAGAAAGGCTTAAAATTGAAAAACAAGGCGCTAAAGAAAAACTCGAATCATTAATCGAGAGTAACAAGTAAAGTTTCTTTTAAACTTTGAAAATTCCATCTTCGGAGATTTAAAAAATTCAGAATATTAAACCTAATTATTTATATTTTTAATACTGCAGGGATCTTGAGACTCAAATACAAGCACTAAACAGAAGAAATAATCAATTACAAGAATTAATTTCTATTCAAAAAGCTTCTATGGAGGTACATTATCAACTTTCAAATAAAAAAAAAAAAAAACAAAATGAGTCTATGGTGTAGTTTTTAGTAGTATGACATTTGCTATTCATATTTACAAATGTTACAAATATTGCAACAAGTTATATGAAAAAAAATGTATTTTTAAATATCAAAAGAATAATCTATTTTAAATTATTTATAAACAGGCTACTAATGAATCTAAGGCTATAGCGGCAAAAGCAGAGCATACATTTTCAATGCTTAACGAACAGCTCCGTGAACAATTGGAGGAAAAAAATAAAACTATTGAATCAGAGAGAAAAAAATTTAAGGAATTACAAGATCAGGTTAGTTTTACGATGATTATTATAATCTTTTGATTGATTGGTCTAATGATGAATCATCATCAATGTTTATTTTCTTGATTTCAGTTCCTCGGTATAATGGAAGAGCATAAACGTTTACAGGCTCAAATCGAAAAACGAGAAGCAATGCTTACTAAGGTTCTTAATGGATTACAAGTAAGTATAATTTATAATTTAAATTTTATATATATATTTTTTTACATGACTAACATTTATTTGATAAAAATGCAAGATAATTAATCAGCGTAAAGATGTAATCGAAAGTGCTGTTTTGCGTAAAGATCTCGAAGAAATGCAAAACAGTTTAATGTTAGATGGAAAACGTTCTGTATATCAACGACCACCTTATATTAATCCACCATGGAAACCTGGTGGTATTAATACTAATACAACTAATACAAAAAAGCCCAAAGAAAAATCATCATCAATTAAGACTCCATCGACGACTTCAATTCCTACATCTTCAAAATTAAGGAATTCAACTTTAATGAGATCACAAATACCAACAAGGCAACAATCACCGAGTAATGCCCATAATACCCATAATACAAATGGTACTACTCATACTACTCATACTTCTCATAATACTCATAATACTCATAATACTCATAACAATGAGAATGCTACACAACTTCCGAAGTTAACAAAATAAAAGTAGACAATATATATTTGTCAATAATTAAATTCTCAAAAAAAAAAAAAACACAAAAAAAACTAACATTAACATTCATATTTAACTATTTTAACTTAAATCATTTTAATAGAAAATGATTTACTATTATCGTTTATTATTTAATTTTTTTTTTTGTAACATAGTTTTTTTTAACATTCAACAATCAAAAAAGATATATTGTAGATATAACAAAGGATAATTTATTAAGAATTTAATAATATTGTTGAAAAAAAATATCATTGATTAATACATTTTAAAATTCTATTTAACTGTTAATTGATTTTTTTAAATCATAAAAAATTTTGCATAATAAAGTATTTTTAAATCCCTAAAATCATGTTTTCAAGTTTGTCCAAAATAATTATAGCAAAATTCTTCATTGGTAAACACGTAATTTTTTCATTAATCACTTTACCTGCACCAGACAATGAGCAAACGTACGTATTCTTCGATTAAAAGCAATGATATTTCTCGCGCCTTTTTTGAGGCTAAAAGCTATGATAATAATGGAATAAAGTTTTTGTCCCGTATGTTTTATTAATACTCATATTAAATCAATATTTCATGAGTAATGTTTTTTTCTTTTACCCTTGTAATAAAGCTAGGGCAAATAAAGAATTTTGTCGGGCTTTTGATACTATTACTGATAGGACATGTGGTTTGGAGTGTCGGGTAGAGTCATATATGATTTATCCAGTATGCAACAAGCATGACAAACCCAAATTTGTCGCTGCAATTCACGCCAAAGAATATTTAAAATCCATTCCTATATATTCATCTTTAACCGACGAATTCGTGAATAATTTGGCCACTTATTTTACTGAACGTAGTCTCGATCTTAAGCGCCCTGTTGAAGGAGGCATGTTTTACGTCTTGCGCAGAATTGGTAAGTATATAAATGAAACATATAAATATTAAGTATAGTCTAATGACAATTTACTCAATTAGATATTCAAAATCATCCGGAACTTTATAAAATTGGTCTTGTTATTGGTAATGAAAATTGTGACTTCAAGGATATTATCTCGCAACATGAAGAAGGCCCTTGCAACGCGATTTTCGCAGAAGGCTATATTACTCCTACCCATCCTGATTGCCGTTTAATTGATGGATTAGTCAGAAAACTATTGGCTGGATCGCGAGTTGAATTTAAATGCAATTGTAATAGCAATCATATCGAGTATTATAACGATACGGCATTATCGATCTTTGAATGTGTTGAATACTGGATTTATAATAATCCAACGGGTCCAATAACTGACAAGATCCAGAATTTAATTTCCTTTTCACACTCTTAGCTCATACTGTTTAATCTCAAGTACTTTAAATTTTTAGTAAAATATTAATATCATAAACAAATAATTCTAGGATAAATAATAAATTGGCTTTTTAATTATGCATTTTACATATATATAAATTTATAAATAAAAGATAAAATGGGCCATGACATTTATTAGGTAATATTAGCTCTGTTCATTTCCGATCGGTCAATTTTTCGGTCAGGTTTGTACTACTCGAAAATTGAGTGAATTTAGTTTGTAATAAAGTTCGACCCATGTATAAATAACAAATAGCATTTTAATATTTTACATTATATATACTTTAGTATTGAATATATTTATACTTTTACATAATTTTTATTATGTCTTGCAATAAGACAATAGACACGTAAAAAAAAATAAAAATTTCTTATGCTACATGATTAGTAACTGATTGGTTACTATGACTCCTTATTTTTTTTGAACTTAAAAATCCCAATTTTTTTGTTTGGATTTCTGTTATATTGTACAAAAAGATCAGCCAATCAAAATAAATAAAATCTGACCAAAAAATCCATGAAGAGTAATTACAGCATGTTACAAACTCAAGCATTTTTATTGGTCAAAATTAATACTATATATATATTTAAATATTATTAGTTAAAAAAATCTTACCTGGAGGAACTTCTTATTAGGTAATATATATTACTGCTCTAATATTAATAAAATATTTTTTTTTTTTGAAGACAAGTTGATTGTGCAGTTTATTTAATGACAGAAAAACTTTAACAGAATACATCATTAGGTCTTAATACATCACAAATAAGCTTTCTTTATCCACTTTAGAGGCAGAAATACCCAACTTGTCACACTTATGCCATATAGATCCTTAGAGTAAAGCCACATTGCCAAGCCTTCTTAGATAAGATATGCTTTGAATCTCCCCATACCCTAGTACTAGAAACTAAAAAACAATCCTTCAACCAGTTCTTCTGAATCTTCCCGTCAAGATAAATACCCATTACCCAATTCATCTAAATCTTTTCACAATCCTCTGGATTCTATCTGTATTAGCAATATAAATAAATGAGGACAGTTTAAAAGAAAGATTTTTTAATATTGCTCAAATAAACAATAGGATAACCATTGATTGATAAATTTCTTCATTTAGTAATTTTATAAGTTCAGAATTAAAAGCTAGGTTAATTCAAATATCTTCCAGAAGAATTAAAACTTCTTTTATAATATTCACAATTTTTTCTTTTGATTCTTTTTAAAATCTATTGTAAATTAGTTTATTTAGTATTGTATTTTAAATATCACGATCGACAAAACTTATTACAAAATTTTTACACATCTTTTCAACTAACATCATAGAAGCAGGCGTCATTTGCCAAGCAGGATTCTAAAATAAAATATATATTATATTTATTCTTTAATGAATTTATAGATATCTACCTTAAATGCTTTTTTTAGATTTGATAATAACTGCTTGACAATTTTTGATTGATCATTAATAACTTAACTAGCCAAAGGATCCTTTCAAATTAAGCTTTAAATAGATATAGCATTTACTTTAAAATATAATTGTTGATAAAGTAGCAAAGTGTCTTTTCTAAACTTTTCTTTTAGATCATTTATATTATCTTCAATTTGATTTGATCCAAAATGAATTTTCTTATCCATTTTAATTGCCCCTATGTCGTATAAGTACAAATACCTTTAAAGGCAATTTTAAACTAAAAAATATATTGTGTTAGATTTTAGAAATAAAAAAGAAGTTCTTATTATAAAAATAACACAATTATTAGTACATATGTGAAGTTATCATCTTTGTATGACTATTATGCAGACAAAACTTTATGTAATATAATAAAGTAACATAATAACTCATATTTTAATACATCTCTCAATATAGCAATAATCTTTTCACATAATAGGTTTGATAGGTAAACTGCAAAACTGTATAACAGATTATAGTATATACATTTCTCTACTACATGTAAGTATTTACTGGCAAATGAGCTGAATGGATAGGCTGAACAAACTAAAAAATAACTTATTTATTTAGGTTTACTTTAGTAAATGATCATATAGTATCACTAGGGAAACGGAAACCGTTTAAGTCCATCACGATATCAAGATCAAAAATAACTAATTATTTTGTATTATATTATATGTGTTGTATTATATGATCTACACAAGTGTCATGTGACCTTGGCAAAGTGTTATGCCATTACGCGATCTTTTTTAGTATATTTCAGTCAGAAAAGTGTTACATAACAGATATTGCATTTTCAAAAAAGGAAATAAAATTGATGCTTGTGACGGGGACAAAAACGGGGGATAAACCATTTTTTGTTAAGTCATTACAGTAAATAATCCTTTGCTAACACACCAGACAATTATATAATAATAAAAGCTAAAATAATTGTATAAATCCTAACTAAGTGTAGTAGAATTCAGGAAATTTTTAATGACATAAAAAACCTTCCATAAATACATTGCTAGCAGATCTTACAGCTTATTTTACAATTGATTTTAACTCTGTTTGAAAAGCTCAGCAGTTTTCTTTTATTTTAAGATAAACACTGGTCAAAAACTGATCTATCTTATAAATATCAGGTACCCAAAATGCAAAAAATCTGCTACATATTGGGTATCCAATATATAGCAGATTTTCTGCATTTTGGGTACCCGATATTTATAAGATATCTGTAAGATATCTGTAAAATAGATCAGTTTTTGACCAGTGATATAACCAAGTTTTTATTCAACATTTGATCATTTGTAAGTTCTATTAACAGAAATTCTGTGACACTACTACGCAATTTTTTTATTGTCTTTTTAATCACTTTTCTTAACTTTAATTCACATCCTGTATATAATTCTATTTGCTAAGAAGGATTTGCTTATTGGTAGATATTATCAAGCAAAGAAAAATGGAATATATCAATCATCATTTTTGAATGAGAGCCAGGATTAAAAAGAAAAATCAAAGATAATAACAATATCTTATAAATATTAGATTTAACAAAAAGACCTCCAGTTTTTGCAATCTTAATAAATTCATTTTGATATTGATGGAATAATCAAAAAACATTTCTCTCTTATTTTAAGATTATTGATAAAGTCCTTATCCTTAAAGGATAATTCATTTAAAATATCATTATAGTAAGATCTTTATAAATGCACTCTTTATAAATGCACATATTATTGTATATAAATTCTCTTTAAGTATACGGTAAGCTTGATTCTAACTTATATTAGCTTTATATATTTTACTTTCTATAAATGCACACCCTCTTTAAGTACATATTCTGCTATTTTTTAACTATAGTTCTAAGAGGGTACACTTAGGAAGATGTTATTGTAATTATTATCAGATAATCTTCCACCCCTTCTTCAATAAATGGATTACTTATTGATGGATTATCTATTAGAATTTTGAACTACTTGGCATGAAAGAAGTGTACTTGTCTTCTTGTTCTTATCTTTTTGAAATCCTATCCTTATTATAATTAATCTTTGATCTCTTTCTTAGTAAGTAAGGCTTGCTATCATTATCTGTAACTGATTCATCCTAGAGTATATCAAATAAATTTGATGATAAATTAAATAGGTCACTTTTTATTTAATGACATTAATAATGTAATTCATACCAGCTTCTTCATAATGTTTTCAATACCTTCTTCAGTCTCCTTTGCTATAGTACAAGCTATTTTTACTTATAATTCAGAATAATAATTAGTATACCATTTAACAATATCAAAGTAAGTAAAAATTATCAATCTGGTCCAACTTTAGTTGACTTTTTTCTTTAGCATAGTCTATATCCAGAGATTTACGTTCAACTTCATTCTAGAATTTATCGATATTCATATTTTTATTTTGATAGTTCTATAGGGTTAATATAATTTGTTAGCATCTTATCCTTACTGAAAAAACAGACAATAATAGGATCTTAGATAGAAAGACTGCTAGCAAAGCAGATCATAATGGGATCTAATAAACACCATAAAGTCAAATAGAACTAGGCTCTGATCAGTAACGATAATTACCGAACTAAACTGATCAGTTTTGGTATCAGATCGGTATTAGTTTTGTGATTTACTGAACTGAATTCTTCAGTAAATATACTGATCAGTTTCAGTACTTTCAGTATCAGTATCGGTTTTGTGATTTATCAAACTGATTTACTGAATACTGTATATATATATAGATCAGCAATCTAGATCGATCTTATCAATATTTTTTTTAATCTTTTTTTTTTCATACTTCCTTTTTTCTCCATACTTTTCTTTTCTTTGTAATTTTTAATTTTAATCTTAATTTTAATAATAATGATATTAATGACAACTGGAGAGGCAGTNAATAATAACCAAAATGAANGTGAAGCAGAANTAGATATAAATATTGAAAAAACAAATACAAGGAGTAATACTAAGCATAGTTGGACTTGGACTCATTTTGTATTTGATGATGTAATAAAAAAAGCATATTGCAATTACTGCAAAGCTTTAATAATT
>QKYT01000463.1:30143-40908 GCA_003550305.1 Glomus cerebriforme | reverse complement strand
CTAAGACTAATTTACCACCAAGAAAACCAAATTTAAAATTTGATTCAACCTTGATTGAATCAAAACATATTTCGCTTTTTGCTTCATGGATTGATAAAAATGATTCTTCTCATTATAGTAGAAACAATAATCCTTATGATTTTAAATTATTATATCGTTCAAGTCAGGATGGAATTGATACTGAATCTTTTCATAGAAATTGTGACAATAAAGGAGCCACCATTTGGGTAGCAAAAATTAAAAATTCAACACAATTAATTGGAGGGTATAACCCACTTGATTGGAATGGAAATGGTTGTAAACTTACAACAGATAGCTTTATATTTAATTTTGCAAATGGAGATCATATTCTGACTGCAAGAATAAATCATATTAATGAGCAAGCATATCAGACTATTTTTTGCCATCCTACATATGGGCCAACTATGGGTAAATTACATTGCAATAATAATATTTGGGAATATAGTGATGGTAATTCTGGTGATAATTTCTATCCTGATATAGGAATTCCAAAAGGTAGATTTGAAGTGGAAGATTATGAAGTATTTCAAGTAATTAGGAAATAAGTATAAATAGATAAATTAATAGTAATATTATTTATATTATTTGTAATCAAGAAATTTTGTTTCAATAACAATAAAAATTTAAATCCGCAGTATCTAATTCTTAGACTACTACAATTGTATATGATCATCATAAAACAATATAAATGAGGTTTAGGTTTCAAACTTTAAAATTTACTTTTTTCTTTTTATTTTAACAATAAAAAATGTCTTCAAAATTTTTAGTAGAATTGTCTAATGATTATGAAAAACTTTTTGAAACTGAAATAGGATATGATGTTATTATTACGCTGGAGAAGAACCAAATGTTCAGGAGAAAAAAAATTCGATCAGAATCTAGTTATAGTCAAGAAAAAGTATTACATTTACAGTATGTGTACAAAATCAAATTAACTCATATTTTGGTGTTCCTAAATAAAAAAAATAAATAAATTATAATATTGATGTAAATAAAACAAAGTAAAATGAAAAGTTAATTGTTTAAAATCATACCAAAATAAATCACATTCTAATTTATTTATTAAATGGGAATTTATCCACATTTACTTTAAGCCTCATCTAAAGATCCGTTATGATAAAAAAAAAATTATTATTATTAAAATTTAATCTTAAAAAAATATATATATATATATTGGAAAAATGAAAATAAAAAGCTGAAAATATGAATTTATCATCTAACAAAAAATGATAAAAATGTCATTCTAAAATCTGAATAAAATTCTTGCCTACTTCTCTAAAAAAGAAAAGAACATTTCCGCTACCTGTCTAAAATAGAATTTAACCCTTTTAATTTAATTTCTTTTTCATGTGAATTGTGAAGTTTGGATTCTTTATATTGTTCAAATCAAGAGCTTCATTTGCTGCATCATTATAATTTGGATAAAAGTGCAAAATAATTCATGTACAATTTCTTAGAGAATTACGAAAATTATTAGTAGTAAATTATTTCACAATATTTAACATATTCATATGTTCTTTATAAAAACTTCATATAATAAATTTTAATAATTTCTTTTTTTAGTAAAAAAAAAAAAATTGGTGTTATAGTTTACGAATTTACAAATAATATACAATTTAACAAGTAAAGTTTTACATAATGTAAATATAAAAAGCAATTGCAATAATTTATACCATTTCTTCTATTTGCCTTCTTTCAGTTATTAACGCCCTAATTTCTGTAGGAGATCAGACAATTTTTAAATTTAAATTGGAATTTGTAAGAATTTATAATTATGAAAGAGCGAGAAGAGTAATTATGAGAGAGAGATTCATTATTATTTATTTTAAGAATCATCTTCATTTTCATCCTAAGATAAAAANCTTTATTAAAATATGATTTAAAAAATAAATAATAAACAAAACTAATTATAAATGAATAGTTCAGCCACTTTTTTTAGCGATCAACATACCTTTTTTTATTTGGATGTTTATTGATTTTACAAACTGAACGGGCGCATTTTTTATGAAATCTACCACATCCTTCACCCCAAAGTTGTACTCATGGATCATTAACCTTGCGTGCATACAAAAATAATAAGAATGTTAGATATGAAAATAGTAAGAATTCAAGGTAAATAAGGTAAATGAACTCACCCATTTTCATTACGGATCCATTGATGTTTTTTACAATGCTGTGCTATTAAAGCACTTTTTTTCTTATTTTGACAAAATGGACAATGATTTTATTACTTTAACTATTGGTTTTTATGGAAAGGTTCTGAACAAGGAAGATATTTGTATAAACGAATAATTATAGTTTATAACAAAAGTTAATCAGTTACATGATTCATGTGACTCCGCAGCATTTTACATTATTATTTGGCTAATTTGGATCATTATAAGGGGTTATTTCAATCCCTAAATAGTTATATCTTTTTTTTATTATTAAAAAATAAAATACAATTTCGCTTTATTATTTTTTTTTCCACTTTTAAACTATCAACGATTTAATTATCTTATTAACAATATTAAAATAATGAATAGTGAATCTTCCATTTTCTGAATCACAAGAAAATGAAGATTCTGATGAATATCGGACTTGGATGTAAATTAGCTAGAATATTTAGAATATTTAGTTTCATGGATTCATACCTCAATTTGAAATTTGGTGTGAACTAGTCTATTTAAGTTATTAATTATTATTATGGTGAATTTTCTAAATTTTGTATCATGACTTTCACGATATTTTATTTAAAAATAAAATAAACTTTTTATCAAAGCATACTATATTTTATTTATTACTTTCTGTATGATTCATTTTTAAATCAAATTTATCATAAAGAAAAATTGAAACTCAAAAAAGTCAATTTAAGCGTTTATTTTTAGAATTAAATAAAAAAAAAATACGAAAATAATTTATAAATAAGAATAATAGGGGTGATTAAAAAATTTTGAAATTAGAGATCTTAATTGAAAATATTTTGATGTGTTGTAAAATTCATAATGACAAATTTTTAATCAATAAAGGACAATAATAAGAATGTAATTGATTGTTAATTATAATTAGTAAACTATATAACAAATACAGTTTGAAGTGTAGTATATTTTATTGAATAACTAATTAGTCATGATGAAATAGAATTATTATAATCGTCGGCATTTAAAAAATTTTGCACTTGATTGATGATGCTCTATTCGTTCCAAGTCGTGATAGATCAGTGCGTAACTTTGCTGATTTTTTTTCATTAATTTAACTCCAAAAACATTGTAATGATACTTCTACAGTATTAGCAAAAGACTAAATAGTACACTTTGAAATGACATAATGATTGGGACTTGATAAAGGAAAATAGGAATTAGGCAGGACAAATTAAAGAGATGAATATAAACTATTTTGAAAAAGAAATTCAATTATGGGCAAAGTTAGCATTGGTTTTTATTTATTAATTATTCATTTTGGTAAATAGAATAATTTTATTAGAAAAAATAAATTATAAAAAATTTTTTTTTAAATTGTAAAAATTGGTGAAATTATGTCTCCTATTAAATAATAAACTAAAAATTAATATTATAACTATTCTGTATGTCTTCTAAGGTAATAACTATTTGTATTTATTTCTATTTCTAATTGATCAATTTTGATTTTTTGTTTTTATACTCATTTTTTGTTATCCTTTATCCCACCCATACACCCAGTTTTTCATATAATGTTCTATTTATCTTACACCATATGATTTTGACTATTCGTTTATTATCAATTACTCCTATATTTGTTTACTTTAATTTATTATTATTTCTCCCTTTGCTCATAATTCAAATTTTTCTGGATTTACTTTAGACTTTGATATAAACTCAAAGTTGTAAAATTTCCTGTTCTAAATCTTCTTTATGTTTGTTCATCAATTTATTGTATGTTGGCTCATTCTACTTTGTTTCCTTCTTCTTTCAATTCACATATTCTATTTAAATTTTTACAATATTGGTTGTAAAGGAGCAATTGTTAATGGTGAAGAAATAGTAATAAACTTCGTCCAATCCACCTTCTCTACAGTGAATTCTTCAGTAATTTCGCCATTTACCATTATGTTATTATTATGCTGTTAATAAAAATATTCATCATTGTTGTACTATCATTTCTTCATGGTGTCTTTTTCATCATCTGTTTCTATCTGAATTATAAGCTTTGTTTATGTCCATAAAATGAATCCAATTTTTCCTTTAAAATCATTAAATCTTCATTTTCTACAAATCTGGATGGATGTTTGTATTACATGAGCTCATAAATAAGTAGTCAATGAGTATATAAGGAAATGTAAAGAGAATTCTAGTCTAAACCAAACCAGCCAGATCTGACCAGTCTTTCCTTGCCTGATACGAAGAAGCTTCTATATACAGTATAAGGAAGAGAAGAGGAAGTATAAAGGAATTTAAAAAAAATACCAAACCCGCCAGATAGAAGATAGAAAGTACTCAACTAACTGACTGGTATTACTGGTTTCCTTGCCTGATAGAGGAAGACCTCATATACAGTATAAGGAAGATAATGGGAAGTTTGTTAAAGGGAATAGTTGGGAGTGGTTGTTAAAAAAATAGTTAAAAAGGATAAAGAGAAACAAACTTATAATAATAACTAGGTAGTAATCCATCTTGTTAATAATGTATTTTTAAAATAAGATGAATGAGCTCTAAGGATATTTTAATATATTTAATATGATATTTTAAAAAAATAATATGGGAGTTTTGGTGGTATTTATATAATTAAAAATATTAAGAATATAAAAATGAGTCAAAATTATCAATAATAAATTACATTATGCAAAATTCCAATCATTGCTATTTGTTCACATGAAAGTTTCTATTTTTTGTTAATGACTCTTGATTTCTCCCTAATATTCAAAATTCGTAACTAATTAATAAATTATGCACGATCAAAAAGGCCTAATTAAGAAAATTGATTAACCAAATATGGAATTTAATATATTAGAAACATGACTTCTTTTTGATTGCATATTACAAAAAAATATATATTTGTTGTAATTCCTAATTTTTTTTTTTCCTTTTTTTTTTAAATAAATGAAAATAGGATGTAACCAATTAGTATTTAACCAGAATTAAAGTTAAAAAGGTTGATTTCAAATTGCTATACTTCTTTCTCCGCCTTTAATTTCAATAAATCTTTTCTAGTTAATAATTACATAAGGCAAAGTACATTGTATTTTTTGTTAGTGATCCTTCATTTTCGTCATTTGGTATTATTTTGCCTCTTTCTTCTTGCTTTTAATCAAAATTTTTGTTTGATATTGTCTTGTTCTAATTAAATATCAATATCATATTCGCCTTTATATGTTTCCATTTCAATATCATTTTCATTTTCATGGGCTAGGACTGATATATTAGAAAGTTTATTTTTAATTTTAAAAAATCAAATAAATAATTATTTATTTTATAAAACATGACTAGCAAAGAATAACTTTATTTATAATTTTGGCTCACATAAGAAAATCAAAAAAAAAACTTTTTATTATTTTAAATAATTTAATATTTGGACTAAATATAATCGAAAAAAAATTCTTATGAAATAACAGTCAGAGAAATTGAAGAAATATTTCAAGTTACGACCCCAAATAGACTTTTTTAGAATGTGACAAATTTTTAATTACAAATTCTGTTATATGTTTTATGTAATTGTCTTTTTTTTCTTAAGTCTAATTTACAAATATAATTACATATTTGTATTAGCAATATCTATTTAAAATTATTTCATCTCTTTTTCTTTGGAAACCAAATATTTCATAAAATTTTCATCTTCTATTTCCTTTTTGCTTTTGCGATCTTTTTACTTGGGCGGGCATTGTCATTTAATTATATAAATTCGATAATTAAACTACAAATGCGTTCTCTTTATTTTTTTTTCCATATGATTCCCATATTGATAAATATTTTGTATACTAAAATTTTTTTTCCGCTGATTTAAATAACAATCAGACAAGGACCTCGAAATATGCATACAGAGGTCAGGTCCAACCAAAAAAATTTTACTATTAGCTGTACGCATTTTTTCAGGGCCGGAATTACGGTAATGTCAGTCAGTTACTAAAATAAGTAATAAATTTCTGGCTGACATTATCAGAATTTGTCCAAAAAAGGAAAGATTTATATGATTTTTTATATATATTTAGTTATTTATTTCTAATCCATCAAAATTTTCAAACAGATTTTTTGTCATTACATTTACATATTCCAAATATTTAACGAAACTCGTTATCATTTATTATTACGAGGATAATACTTTATTAGAAAATGGAAACTGTTATGAGTCAGCAAAAATGAGATGGGCGCGATATGTATGATAAATTTCCATGGTTTTGTGGAATTTATAGAGAGCTCTAAACAATAAGTATTATGAGAAAATAATGTAGATTAGGACTTAGCTAGCATCACACCAAAAAATGGTAGCCGGATTTAATCAGTTGGGTAGTATTAGGATTAGGGTAGGGTAAGAGGTTGGGTGAGGAATTTGTCACACGGCTTCAATTTTATAATTATTCTTTTTTATTAGGAAAAATGCTAATTGTCATTATAAGATCTGGCAAATTAAATCTGGCTACCATTTTTTGGTGGTAATGCAGCGTAATATCATGTGTTAATGCTAATTAAAGTTCATTCAAACAATCTTTTAACAAGAAAAAATAATAAAAGAACGAAAATAAATTGATTAAAAAATATTTAATACTTCTTTTAAAATTCATCTTTAAAGATACAGTATATTTATGAGTAAGAAACTGCAGAAAAAAAAAACAAGATTTTTTTTTAAAAAAAAAATGATTAAAATAAAAGAAAGGAATAAAATTAGAAAAACCAACTGAAAAAAACAAAAAAAAATATTGAATATAACTATTTATACAACCCATAATATGGCATATCTTAAATTATATGGGTTGTAAAAAGTTTTTTTTTTTATCAACGGGAAATAAGATCAAGAAATTTTTTAATTATCTGCAAATTCACCTGATATGAAATTCCGTGTATACTGATCGAATTAGTATTACACAAAAAAATATTAACAAAGCAATTATTTTCTATAATTACGATGAGCTAAATCCGCCCATATGATTGATGATAAAGGTATAAATTATTCCATTTATGATATCATATTAATAAAAAAAATCCTATTAAACTTTAAAAAGTCTTTAAAATCAAATCTCATTCACTTTCTTGATTAATTTTAAATTATCTTTGTTTGCATTCAGAATAATTTTACATCCATTCTCTTAAATACTTTCAAGTAATTATTACAATTCCTTATTTTTATTATTTGTCGATAAAAATCTTTAAATTCTTTTGATAAATTTTAATAACTTTTGAAATATTATTTAATGACATTTTCGAAAAGAAATTTCATAAAAATAATTTGGGTTAGGTTAGGTTAGGAATCATATATGTTGCATATTGTGCCATTGACTTTTAGAATATTTTTTTTTATTTGTTGATCGGAAGCATAATTTGTGCAGTTTTGATAATAATAGACACTTTCAGTTAGCAATATAATTTAAAATGATATATTATACTTTTCTGAAAATTGAATATTTTATATATTTTATAATTTAAAAATTTTTATATCACCAGAATCACAGCTGATATTAATATTAGTCGATAATGGCACCTATATAAAAATATTTTGAATTAATAATCATTCTCTTTATTTGCAAAGAATCGATGAAAAATCAAGTAAATTTAGTAAATATTAAATTACAACATGTTTTCGAAGCTTTCAAATGTGAGAGGTTGGTAAAGATAATAAATATTTCTGCCAATTTCACAACATAATTTTATAAAGCTTCTTATTCATTTTGAAAGACTTAACGTAATATTTTATAAATATTAATATACAAATTTGAAAAAGTTTTTTTCTATACAAACTTAAATAATTTTTATTTGATAATAAATTATTCAAACTTTCTTTGGCCTCTTGATATCTATTTTCTATTTTGTACATTATTATTTTATCGATTCTACCAAAATCGAATTAATCAAAAATCGAAACGTAATCGATTATCGAATAACAAAATCGAATCTAATTATTGTGGCGCATTAAGCACGATTTTGTTTTTTTAGGGCCTAAATCACATTTAAATAATAACCAGAAGTAGCACAGGTCCAACAAAGTATTAATATATAGGTCATAAGAGATCTATATAAAATTTTGGATATTTTACTACCTTTAAAATCTATCTAATTTACTAAAATTTCATTTATTATATTTAATTAAATATAGCTTTAATTAATTACAATAAATAGTCATATAGCTATTTATAATCACCAGTTATATATAATTTTAATTTCGATATAAAAAGTGTCCTGTGATATACAATTCACATTTTTATATAAAAAGTACATTTCGGTAATGCGATTCACTTTTTTATATTAAATTCATACAAAAAAGCAAGTTGCGGCATTGATATTCACTTTTTTATATTGATTTTATATAAAAAAGTGAATCGCAATATCGCAACGCATTTTTTTTAATATTTATAATTCACAATCATTTATTACTGGATATCATAAAATCTATAAATAGGACCAGGACCAGGTCTGACCTAACCATCCCTAATTTTATAGCATATTAAATCGATTAGAAACGATTAATCGAAATCAAAAATCGAATTTTAGAATCGAAACTTGAGAAATGATTAATCACGATTAGTCGATTTTAAAATCGATTCTAATGATGGGAATCGATTCCAATCCCTATATTATTTCCCCTTCTACAGTTATTTTATATAAGCCAAATGCTTTTTCTTTGTTAACATCAGTTCTAACGCCCATTTCATAACAATATCCAAGTTTATATTGAGCTTCTATGCATCCTTTATTAGCTGATTTTTTATAAAATTCAAGAGCTTTGAAAAATTTTTTACAAATACCCTTCCCTATTTCATGAATTTTACCTAATATATATAATGCAATAATATTGTTATTTTCAGAAGTATTATTATACTTTATCTTATATACATCTACCTAAATTATATTTTGCAACATTATTTCCTTTTTCTGCAGCTATTTTAAATAATTCAAATATTATTATTAGCTTATTACCCTCAGTTCCAATTCCTACATCTTAATAATATCAGATTTGGAATTGAGCATCTAAATATTCTTTTTCAGCCAAATATTTTATTTAAATTAAATGCTTTTTCTCATCTATATCAACTTCTTTCCTAATTTATAACATAAACCTAAATTATATTGTATAATGTTATGACCTTACAGCTATTTTGTATAATTCAAATGCTTTTGATTTATTAACTTCAGTTCCAATTCCTTTATTATAGTAATACCTAAGTTGAAATTGCGCATTTAAATATTCTTTTTTAGCTAAATCTTTCATTAATTTAAATGCTTTTTTCTCATCTTTGTCAACACCTTCTCCTAATTCATAACATTTTCCCAAATTATATTTTGCATCATTATCTCCTTTTTCTGCTGCTATTTTGTATAATTCAAATGCTTTTGATTTATTAATTTCAGTTCCAATTCCTTTATCATAATAATTTCCTAGTAGAAATTGAGCATCTAAATCTTCTTTTTCAGCTAAATCTTTCATTAATTCAAATGCTTTTTTCTCATCTTTATCAACACCTTCTCCTAATTCATAACATTTTCCCAAATTATATTTTCATCATTATCTCCTTTTTCTGCTGCTATTTTATATAATTCAAATGCTTTTGATTTATTAACTTCAGTGCCAATCCATTTGAATAATATATCCAAGTTGATATTGAGCATCTAAATCTTCTTTTTCAGCTAAATTTTCCATTAGTTCAAATGCTTTTCTTTTATCTTTATCAACTCCTTTTCCAAGTTCATAACATTTACTTAAATTATATTGTGCATCACTATCTCCTCTTTCTGCAGCTATTTTGTATAATTCAAATGCTTTTGATTTATTAACTTCAGTTCCAATTCCTACCTCATAATAATATCCAAGTTGAAATTGAGTATAAAAATATTCCTTTTTAGCTAAATTTTTTATTAATTTAAATGTTTTTTCCTTGTTAATTTCAGTTCCAATTCCTTTATAATAATAATAACCAAGTTGAAATTGAGCATCTAAATCTTCTTTTTCAGCTAAATTTTCTATTAGTTTAAATGCTTTTCTTTCATCTTTATTAGCTCCTTCTCCTAATTGGTATAATATACTTAAATTATATAGTGCATTATTGTTTCCTTTTTCTGCGGCCTTTTTACATAATTCAAATGCTTTTATTTTATTTATTTCAGTTCCAATTCCTTTATAGTAATAATATGCAGATTTATATATGGCATCTAGATCTCCTTTTTTTGCTAATGTTTTAATTATTTCAAATGCTTTTTTATCATCTTTATTAACTCCTTCTCCTAATTCATATAATGAACTTAAATTAAATAATGCATCATTGTTTCCCTTTTCTGCTGCTATCTTATATAATTCAAATGCTTTTACTTTATTAATATCAGTTCCAATTCCTTCATCATAGCAATATCCAAGTTGAAATTTTGCATCCATATTTCCTTTATCAGCTGAAATAATATGAAATTCAAAAGCATTTCTTCCATTTTTTCTCACACCCTTATCTTTTTTATAGCAATTTTTAAAATCAAATGCCATCATCATTTTATATTCATTTCCTTTTGCTTTTTGAATATAGTTAAATGGTTTTTCTTGATTATATTTTGTAAATTTATTTATGAAATAATTTAATCCAACTTGACTTAATCCTTTA
>QKYT01000462.1:83629-96824 GCA_003550305.1 Glomus cerebriforme | reverse complement strand
ATTTCCTTGTTCAGCTAATTGCTGATATATCTTAAAAGCTTTTATTTTATTAATCTCAGTCCCAATTCCTTCAATATAACAATTTCCAAGTTGAAATTTCGCATTTACATATCCTTGTTCAGCTGATTTTTGATATAATTTAAAAGCTTTAATCTCATCTTTTTCAACACCTTTTCCGTATCTATAACATTGACCTAAATTATATTGTCCTAATTCATTTTCATTATTTGCTGCTTCTTTATACCAATAAATTGCTTTTGTGAAATCTTTTTTTGTACCTTCACCCTTTTCATATAAATTTCCAAGATAATTTTGTGCAATACTATGTCCTTTTTCAGCGGCTATTTCATATAATTCAAATGCTTTTTCTTTATTGATATTAATTCCAATTCCTTTATCATAATAACATCCAAGTTCAAATTGTGCATCTTTATATTCTTGTTCAGCTGATTTTTGATATAATTCAAAGGCTTTCCTTGTATTTTTTTTCACACCTTCACCATTTTTGTAACAGTTACCTAAACAATATTGTGCTTCTTTATTTCCTTTTTTTGCTGATTTTTTAAAATAACCAATTGCTTTTCTGTAATTTTTCTTAATTCCAATTCCATGATAAAAACAAACTCCAAGTTGATATTGAGCATCAACGATATTTTTTTTGGCTAATGTTTTATAATAATCAAATGCTTTGATTTCATCTTTTTCAACTCCTTTACCTAATTTATAGCAATTTGCGAGATGAAATATTGCAATTGTGTTTCCATTATTAGCTGCTTTTTGATACCACACAACAAATTTATTTTCATTATCTTCAGTTCCCATGTTAAATTCATAACAGTTTCCTAAATAAAATTGTCCAATAATATTTCCACTTTCTGCAGCCTTTTGATACCAATCAAATGCTAAACTTTTATCCTGTTCAGTTCCATAACCATCATTATAACACTTAGCAAGATAAACTTGTGCGATTGAATATTTTTCAGCTGCTTTTGTAAATAATTCAAATGCTCTAGTTTTATTTCCTTTTATCCCAATATTATAATAGTTAACTAATCCAAGAAACCAACTATATTGTGGTATGTCTTGATTTTTCGTAAGCCAATTTATGAAATTATCCGTAGCTTGTTTAAATTGGAATACCTTTTGATTGATAATATATTGATGAATCTGATCAAAAGTAAAACCTTTATCATGCTTTTTGTTTATAACTGTAATTAACTTATCAACAATTATATTAATAAAGTTATTAAATATTGATTGAAATAAAACTTTTGATAAATCTGCTTCTTGAATTGATATATTTAATGAGTCGGTATCATCTGATTCACTAGATACTTTACTTTGTAAACTTGAATCATTATTTATCGTTGAACAAGAATTAATTCCTGAATAATTATCTATATATAAACCATCATCGTTTGAATTTGAACTAACTTTTTGCGATGAATAACCATTTCGATATTCTTCCTTAACATTATCAATAATTGTGTCGCCACATTTAGGAGATTCAGGAGTCATTATTACTTTAAGAGTTGAAACAACTTTTTGCATGTCTGGACGCTCACTTGGTTCACGTTTCCAACATTCTATTAAAATAAATAAATAAAAAATTTTAAATACTTCAAAAAAAAAACAAGTTCAAATAAATATCAAATATTATAACATTATTAACCTTGGTATAAGTTTTTATATCCAATGGGCGTGTCATCACCAGGGGTTTCTCTTTCTCCAGCTATTATATCCAAGGCTAGACTTGCATCCCAATTGAAATCACGAAAAGGCTCTCGGCATGTTGAAATCTGCCACATCAAGACCCCAATACTGTATACATCAGATTTTTTGTTTAACTTGTAATTTTTATCTTTTAACCCTTTTGGATCCACATAGGGTACCGAACCAAATATTCCTTTTATATTATTTGTTGCAGTTTCAATGTTTTTTGATAGACCAAAGTCTGCCAGCTTGATATTTTTCTGATGTATAAATATATTATCTGCATGCTATTTAAAAATCAAAATTAATAAATTTTAATTTGTTAGAAATTACATTTAAAAAAAAAATTGTTAATTACCAGATCACGATGAATTATATTACATTGATGTATAAATAATACAGCACTTGCAAGTTGCCATGCTAACCGATATTTTTCATCCCATTCAAGTTTGTTCTCGTTAGAGTGCTTATTTAAATAAGTTCTTAATGTACCGTTATCAGCATATTCCAAAACTAATGAGTACGCTGAACAAAAAAAAAAAGAAGAGAGAGAAAAAGAAATTATATAAAAAGAAAAATTAGCATTTATCAAATAATACATTATACTAAATATTTACCAGTTTCTTCTGTCCTTGTGACCCCGAAAAATCGTAATATATTGTCGTGAGAATCAACATCTCGGTGTAGCTTTAACTGCAGTATTTTTTAAAAAAATATATAATATATATATTATTTATTCGAACTATAAAAAAAAAATTTTTTTAAATTTTACCTCATTGACAACTTCTTTAAGAGGTTGACTTTTCAAAGCTCTAAATTGACCAGTATTTTTCCAGTTAGCACGGACTACTGATCCAAATGCACCAGTTCCTATTTTTTCTATATTATTAAATTCTGAGAATTCAAAAAATTTGACATTTCCATTAGAAATTGACTTTTCTAACCAATTAACAGAATCGGTATCAATTGACATTTTTTTACAAAGTTACCGTCTTTTTTTTTTTTTGACGATTTCTTTCGTTAATAATTCTGGAAAATTCCTCAAATATTGTACAACAATAGCTTAAATTGGAGGTCGAGCAGAATCACGTGATTTTCGTAAAATTTTTGGCCGGAATTATGGCATTAATAAATTATACATGTGACAAATAACAGGTGATAAATGGGAAATCTTATCCT
Organism: Glomus cerebriforme; assembly: GCA_003550305.1. Classification (NCBI taxonomy): domain Eukaryota; kingdom Fungi; phylum Glomeromycota; class Glomeromycetes; order Glomerales; family Glomeraceae; genus Glomus; species Glomus cerebriforme. Next base: position 93,932 of record QKYT01000462.1, on the reverse strand, counting down.
AGATCCCCCAATTTGATTGGTTCATCATTATTATCAGTCACATTAATTATTTGTTTGTTAACTATTTATGATAAATTTTTTATTTCTTTTTCTTTCCTTTATTTTTAAAAATATATTTCAACCATTTTTTTTAATTAATCAATAAAGTAATATCTTTCAGAACTTTGACATAAAATATTATCATAAATTTATAAATATTTTCATAAGTAATTTTGTAAAAAATGCATTTTTTTATACTTTATAGAGATTTCATAAAACAATTTAAACACTTTAAGTCAATCTAGATAGGCAGGAATATCTAAGAAAGGTATTTAACAGGTATGGAAATACTTGTATAATGATTTTTATGAAGCTAACTATGGAGTTATTGGAGTTATAAATTTTTTTTAACAATATCAAGATGTGTTTTTATTTTTTACTTTCAAGGTGTAATTTGAATACTTTGATTAAAGAAAATATGCAAAGGAAGCTTAAATAAAGTTGTTTAACAGGTATTGAAACATTCATATATTAATTTTTATATGTTTAACTTGGCTGGTTGTAAAGTTACGAATTTTTTTATAATAATATTAAAACACATTATATTTTTTACTTTCAAGGCATAATTTGAATACTTTGATCAAAGAAAATATATAAAGAAAGTTTAAGTAAAGTTGTTCAGCAGGTATTGAAACACTTATATATTAATTTTTGTATGTTTAGCTTAAGTAGTTGTGAAATTATGAATTTTTTTTGTAATAATACTAGAATAGAATGTATTTTTTTGATAAAAATTTTATAATTTTAATAATTATTAATTCTAAGATTGGCTTTAACTGTTAATATCATTTAATGAAAATGTATAAAATAATAATAAACTGTACTTTACAATTAAAATTAAATAAAATAAAATAATTTCATTATGATTTAAATCTTTATTTTTAATATTTTAAAGTATACAAAAATATATACTAATATTTTCTATTATTTATTTAAAATGTACAATTTTTAAAGTGCACAAAAATATGAAATTCTTTTTTCTTTTAATATTTAAAAGTTTGTGTTTAAGTTTTTTTACAATACTTTGTTTTTTTGTGGTACTTTAATTAGTTTAATATTTGGTATACAACTACAAACCAATCAAATTTAGAAGGGGTACAGGATAAAAGTCTATACTCTTGGGGTCTAGGATAAAAATTTACACCTGGGATACATGTTAAGGATCCTCGTGATAAATAGGATTTCATCTCACTATGATCACATAATTCTGCTAAATTGAGTTATTTAAGTCACATGATCTTAATACTAGTTATAATTAATGATTATATAAATCAAATTACTTATATATAAAAACAACTTTTATTATCCCTTTAATAGTATAATAAAAAATTGATTTTAAAAATTTTTGAAAAATCTGGATATTTTAAGTTTCAGTGATCAAAAATGGATGAAATATAGTTTTTCAGATTCCTCTTATTGAGACACATTTAATAATAGTAGTTTTACATTTGCAGAATCAATATATAGGAAGATATTTTGATTTATAATATTTAAATATTTAGAGATATCTTATTATATAATAATCATAGAAAAATGAAATTTATTTCATTAAATTCGTCTAATCAAAATGAATCAAATGGTAGCAATTTCATATTTTTAGGATTAGTAGATGATGAGATATTTCAATTTAAAAGAATTGTTTCTATTTATAAAATCTGTAAATCATTAAATTCAGAGAAATTCATTATAAAAATAATAGTTTTTTAAATCAAATATTTAAATATACTTAAAAATAAGACTCAATTCATATAACTTTTATTTTTATTATATTCAAAATTTTTATTTATCCTCCCTAATGGTATTGCAGCTGCAATTTTATTTAGTCAGTTTAAACCAATTTTTAAATGATTTATTTAAATATTCTTAAGACTGAAGTTTAGTTACTGATATAAATTATTATCATTATTGTATAATATTTAAAATAAAAAAAGTGGATTCAGATTTTATTAATATACTACATAACTAAACAATAATATTATTTTTATTATTTTATACTTTACAATTTATATATATTATATAATCATTTATAAACTCTAAAAATAAATTTAAACAGTCTATTCTAATTAAATAAATTAAACGATATTTCTTATTTTAAAGCATCAATACCAGCGTGTTTCAATTCAGGTTTACCACGAATAACTGGTAATTTAAAGAGAACACTCTCAAATTCTTGTTTATTGGATTTCCTTTCAGCAGCCTTTTGTCTTTGTCTTTCTTCAATGATTTGCTTTTCTTTTGTTGCTTTAGTATAATCTTTTGAGAATAAAGCAGAAGTAACATGTTGCCAAACTTTTCTTGATTCAAGTGGACCTTGCTGAGAAAGTGGTTTTACTTGCTTTGGAACAGCTTCTAACTTTTCCATGTCAAGCAATAATCGTGTCTCCTAGTCAATCAGTTTAAATTAAAGATTTGTATGTAAATTATGTATTACCAAAAAACTCTAAATATTGCACTTACGTTTGTACCACGTCTTGTTGCATGCACTTGACCTCTCCAACTTCCAGTAATCTCAGCAACAACATTATCGTCATTAATATTTTTTAATTTATTAATATCATCATTTTTCGGATCATACCTGAAAATTTTCCCTTCAATAGCAAACTTAGGTTTACCAAGCCATTTCTAAACATAAAAAAGTTCTTCAATTAATTTTCTGAATGGAGCATGTAAAGAAAAGATCATCTTCTATGTTCCCATACCTCTTCTTTATATTCAAGAATCGTCTTTAACTTAGTTTTAGGACAAGTAATGATACAAGATTCACTTACTGCAATATATAATGAAGCTTTTAACCATCCTTGTACTGAAGCAACGGGATGTGCTAATAAATATTCTTCATTATCTCTTTTAGCTAAATTAATATAAATTCCTTTATTTTGCTCTCCTGGTCCAACTTTGACAGAAGTTCCAGTAAATTTAGCAACAATTTGATCAATTCCGTAAGCCGAAACACCTTTCTCCTCACATAGATAATAAAATGCTGATACAGGAGGATGATGAGAAATTTGTTCATTTATGCATGTTACTCGATATTTTTTTTCTCCCTTTGATATCCCCGTTAAATTTGATACTGGGTCATCAATAAATTTTCCATTGTCAAATTTTGGTGAGGTTACATCCCAATGACATGAAAATTGTTCACCAAGAATTGAATTGTATGGTTTTATTAATTTTCCTTTCTATTAAAAATCGAAGATGAAGAATGAATTTAAAATTTGCATCGAACAAGAAGGGACATATAAACGGTTGTGACGGGGTGGGTAACTTACCACATGTTTTAAGTCTTTGGAGAACCACCAGCGAATTGATGCCAGCATTCTTTCAACTGGATCATCGGAATCTCCAATGCTAAAAGAATCATTCAAATTAAAAAACGTTTAGCATAGTTTTTAATAACAATTGAGAAACGAAATTCACAGCAAATAGTTACCAAAGCAAATAATCTGGCCTATCATTATAATTCCAATATTCCAAATTTCCAATAGGTTCCAAAAGCTGTGCAGGAAGTGAAATGCGCCTAAAAGTTTAAAAAAATTTGCATGAAATTTTCAAAAAAAAAAAAAAAACATTTCCGCCAATTCCCAGTCGGATACCTACAAAGAGACGATATCTTTTACGCCAATAAAATTTTTTAATAAACCAAATAAAGTTTTGAATTTACTTTGATGGTCATTATCACTTTCCTCAAGATGAAGGGAAGTTGTTACTTTTCTATGTCTTTCAGAAATAAGATGATCAAGAGTTTTATCACTTGATTCTAAATCCATTTCTAATGTTGATAATGATGTGTTTTCTGTTGAAATTGTCATTGTTTCATCTTTTGAACATCTTGATGAATCTTTAAACGATTCACAATCTGAAGAAACTAATGAGTCTAATGTTAGTGTTGAATTTGCAGCCATATATTTTACAGCAACTGGAAATTAATAAAAAAAAAATTTTTTTGATTAATTAAGTATATTATACGTTAAATAAATTAACATCTTAAAAATAAATGACTTACCTAATAGAAATTTAAACAGAGGTATTCGAAAATGACAGTTATCTTTTTATTGTTAAATTGAAAAAGTCAATTTTTCAATTATAAACAATATTCGTAGAAAATTATGCGCAAATTATTCAATTAAATCCTATAATCAATTGTATTTGAAAGAATAAAATTAAATAAATTCAGACAAACGAGTCTTATCTACTTTGCAAGAAAAAAAAATAATTACCAGTCAATTTTATAAATATTTTTTTTAGAAATTTTTTTTGCATTTTTATTTAAAAATTTATACCATTATGCCAATATGCCAATTAGCGTATTAAGATTAATTGACCATAAAAAGAAATTTAATACCTGTTATCATAAATCCTTGGATAATAATTTTACACAAATAAATTACCAGTTTTATATCGAGTTTTAAACGTACAAAAATTACACAAAATATGTAAATATGTATTACTAATTACTAAGAATGTCGAAGAAATCCCAATAATTAATGTTTCATTTAATAACGGTTCAGATTATATTATGAATGATGGAAATTGCTTAAATTTGTCAGATTTAAAATAAAAATTACTTTACTAAGTATAATTCTAAATTAAATACCTGCCTCGAATATTCTCTTTAGAATTTAGTTCTTTATTAGCCTTTATTTTGACAATTATAGTTGGTCTATCTACTGTATTAGCATCTGCATCACATATAATTTGTTTCAAGAGACTAACATATTTGTAATTATCATTTAGTGCTGCATACCATAATATACTGTATAGAAATTTTTTTTGGCTCATCATTTTTTAGGCGTCTATGATGACCTTTAATACCTCATAAAAAAAACATCTCTTGTCCTGGATAAAAATAATTTTTACAGCTGCTAAAAGTTTCGAGAAAGCTTCCACAGTCCTCGGCACCTCAATATCTTATAAGTCCATTGTTATACAGTCAAACCTCGATATGCCGAACTCAAGGTTTAGGAACAAAACTTCGGTATATTTTGTTTGGTGAATTAAATTTTTTCGTTCGATGCATCAAAAGTCACGTGAATCAAATTTTAATTTCGGCCCCTAATTATTTAATTCGGGCAAAATTAGGTAATTCTAATTCTGGCCGGAATTGTAATGATTTTCAAAATTATAAAACCCGTGATCCGTGACTAAATTCAAAAATATTTTTTTAAATATTGACATTGGTTTTAAAGAAAAGTTTAGCAAATTAAAAATTCATATATTATAGATTTATTATGAAAAATTTTTTTTTCCTAAAATAAGTTAGTTATATTTATTGTACTAGGAAATGGAAACCATTTTAAGTCCGGAGCGCATATTTTTATTTTTATTTTTTTTTAGTAATCAATATTTATTTATTATCAATCAATCAAATTTAAGACACGTNACCGGACAAANGGAAATCGCCACGTGATAATAATGGTTATCACCTCGCATAAAAATATATAGTCCTTCGCTTCGCTCCGGACAATTAGTGTCATTATAGATGAATACATCATATAAATTACAAATACATCCTCTAAAAAGAAAAATATAACTTATCATGCAAGAAAGTAGATTTGTAAAGGTGGGGTGTGATAGCAACTCCTTCTTAACATAAACTGGCCCTTACACTTTATCTACAATTCTTCTAATAATTTATTATGAAATTATTGAAATTAAACTATAAATTGTATTTTGAAAAGATATTACAATTAACCCTTAATATAACAAACTCTAAGATCTGAACTCTAAATTCAATTTTACTATAAGATTATAATGAATTTTTTAAAAAATTTAATTAGCTAATTTATTATAACAAAGTATATTTAACAAATTTGATTAGTTAAATATCAAAAATTTATTATAACCTTCTTAAGTATATCCTTCTTTTTAGAACTATAGTAAAAAAAATAGCAGAATGTATATTTAAAAAGGATATGCATTTATAAAGAGTAAAATATATATAAGTTTAAATTAAGTTTATTATATACTTAAAAGTCTTACTATATTGAGAATTTGCTATATTAAAGTTTAACTGTAATATAAATTTTGTTTAAAAAATCCTATACTTAGTTTTACTAAATTTTTACTATAGTTTTATTATAGTTTCAGTTTTACCTTTCATTAAATTTCACTAACTTTTTAATAAGACTTTAGTATAGCTTTATCAAATTACTACATTTTATTATTTTGCCTATTTGTTAAATCCCCTAGTTTTACCATTATAAAAATAGGTATTTATCTAAATTAATCTTTTATAATAGATAATATGTCTAGTTAATTTATATATTTTTACTTTAACTTTAAAATTATAACTATCAGCTATTAAATTTACATATCTAAATCTAATTTAAAATTTAATTTAAAATCTACTTTTTGTTTAATTACTTCTAAACTACAAGAATCTATATAAGAAGTTAATAAGAATCTAATATTATAACTATAACAATAATTATCCTACCTAAATTCAAGAAATGATTATATTTATTACTGATATTTTAATAACTGTAATAATTATAAAGGTTTCTAAAAAGAATAATAGTTAAAAAATAAAAAAAAAGTTCTGTTGAGAAAGAAATAAACTGGAATAATACAAATGCAAAAAATATTTTTAATATTAAAAAAAAAATAAGTCAAATTTTGCCAAAATAATTATTACTAAAAGTTTTTTTAAAAAAAATTATGAAAATAAATTAAGAATAAATTATTTTATATTATAATTAAATATAATAAATTAAATCGACAAGTTACATTTTTCTATATAGAGAATGTATACGTAATTTATAGAATGTATTCATTATATGACACTTAATACAATAAATACGTTTAACTTGTCTAAAAAAAAATATAATAAATTAAAAAAAAAGTTAAATAGAAAGAGAAATATAAGTAAAATAAAAAAAAATGAAAATTTCTTTTATAGGTTTTATTAGCTAATTCTATAATTTTTATGAATAATACAAAACAATAATTTAGAAAAAAGACTTATATTAAAGAAGAAATAGTTTAAAAAAAAGTAAATAGTTAAAAAAAAAAATTTGTGAAATAGAAATAACTTTTAAAAAAAAAGAATTAAAAGTTGAAAAAATTAAAGTTAAAAATTTAAAATATTATAGAATTTGATATGGAGCAATCATATATAGAATATCAATTTAAAATAAAAAATTGGATTTAAAAAAAGTAATCTTTATAAAATAGTTATAATCTCTTCATTTGAAAGTTTTTTAAAAATTTGAAAGTTAAAAAAGTGAAAATAAAGCTTACAATCTATATTTATAGATTTACAATTTCTTTAATAATAAAGAAATCTATAAAAATAATAAATACAATCCTCTTAATTTTTACATCTTATAATTAATTATCAAAGAATTTACTTACTATTCTCTTAAAATATTATTAACTCTAATATTCTTTATTAAGGTATTTTATAATTAGATATAAATCCTAAGTATTTTTTATATTATTAATATATTGTATTTATAATAATTATATTAATATTTTTCTAATACTTTTAAAAAAATTACAAAAAAAAAAAAAAAAATACTTTTAAAAAAATATCTTACTATTACCCAACCTATCCTTTTATTAGAATATTTTTGCAAATATATAGTCAAACTTTTGACTTTAAGGCTGTTATCATTATAATAAAACATAACATTTTAAAAGGTCCCAATTATGCAGATTTGTCAGGTGAAAATACTAGTATTCTAATATCCATTCTCTATATTATTATTTCAAATATTAAATCAACTAAATCAGAAATATGGATAGCGAATTAAGTATAAAAAAAGCTTTCAATTTTGTAGACATGATTCCATTAGAATTTGCTATGAAACAAATTAAAATCCCTATTCACATAATTAATTTCTTATCAATCTCTTTTATAATCATCAAATTGCAATCATCATAGAATATGACCTTACTGATCTATTTACAACTGATGCTGAAATTGATTAAGATAAAATAATATTATCTTTATTATGGCAAATTTTTTATGACTTACTCTTTCATCACATACAAAGTGATCTGAATTTAGATTACAATTCTATTTTTAAATGACCTTCTCAATATAATTTATCACTGAAGAAATACATATTATACAAAAACTGAGTAGCTTTTACCTATAAATGCCATCCAAATTCCAAAATCAATTTGGGCATATAGTAAAATCCCAAATTATTTTGGCATTTTACTTAATAAATTATATATAAACTAAATGAATTTGTACATTCCAAATTATATTTATGACATCCCAAAATAATTTGGACGGCATCTATACTTTTACCACATTTGCAAATGATATACAATGGATAGGTTACTCTAAATATAACTTCTAACAAATCATTAATATTTCAAATGAATTTTTTAAGATAAATGATATTTAAATTAATGATAACAAGTTTTTTTTGCTAATTCTCAACTCTAAACTTCTAAAAAAGGAATAATTTATACTTATAGGTTAAGGTGAGAACGTTGTTAAAGTTACAGCATTGGATTTGATTCTTAGAAAACAAATTTTGGGTATCTGGTTTACCTCAGGAAAAGCCACCTACTTTGACTCTTCCATAGTAAAGAAGAAAATTAGAAATATATGTAATATTATCAAATTCAAAAAGCTTACTATAGGTTAGATGGTTTATATTAATAATAGAATACTTATACTAAGACTTACATATCATTTACAATCTTCTCTATTATCAGATCAGTAACAGAGCAACTGGATAGGCTTTTTTTGCTGATTTACACTTGATGTAAACATATATTAGACCTTTTAAAAACTACTGTTAATTGTATTATAGCACATCCAAGTCTTGTTAACTTAAAGTCACTAAAGTTAGCTCTTAGAAAAAATCAAATTACAGATTTTATACTCTAATTAACTCATCTGGATTACCTAAAGATCTCACTTATATAGGGCTTAGAAAAAGTCAATTGCACATATTACTAATTGTTCTAATTTTTACCTACAATTTAACTACAGAAAACTTAGCTTTGGACTCATATTCTCTATATACTAGGGAAACAGAAACTGTTTAAGTCTATCGCAGTATCAAGATCAAAAATAACAAATTATTTGCGTTATACCATTATGTGATCTTCTTTTTTAGTATATTTCAGGGGTATTTTTTAGAAAAGTGTTACATAACAGATAATCATGATGTATTTTCAAAAAAGGAAATAAAATTGATGTTTGTGATGGGGACAAAAATGGGAGATAAAACATTTTTTGTTAAGTCATTACAGTAAATAGTTCTTCGCTAACGCTCTGGACAATAAGAACTTTAATGTACATGAAGTTTATTATCTAAAAGCAGAATTGCTATTATAAAATATTAACCATGTTTAAAAGTAATATTAATAGTTAAAATAGTTTATCATGTGTATATTTAATGAGTGACATGCTCCTGAGGATTACCCATGAAATAAACAATACATATTATTAATATTATTAAAGTAAATTATATGTTTATTAATAAATAATTTTTAACAAATGAATCTAAATATTAGTTAATAAATAATAGCCTTTTTTGTAAATTATTTATGAAAATATTTAAATAAATGTTTATTTTAAAAAAAATTATCATAAATTAAATAAAAAAATATTAAAAGAATTAAAATTTTTAGACTATATAATGATATATAATTAGTAATTACTTTATGTGTTTTGCAGCTAAAATCTAATTTAATCATTTAATTAAATATTAAATATTAATTATTTAATTATTTTAGACTAGCCAAATTTAGTCTTAGATGGGTTTTATTGCAGTAAATATTTTAATATAAACTTGAATTATTAATTCTGAAATTATGATAATTCTGACCGGCATTATGCATATAAATAAAATTCACGTGATATGTTTTTTGTTTGAGCTTTTATTTTCCTACAATATAAAACTCCTTGTAAGGCGGATTAAATTTCGGGTAAGTATTTGTATATGTTTCCGTTTTTGTTATTTATTTGTCTTTTCTTGGCAAATAAAAGTAATTTGTTTTTTTTTTTTGAAAATTCTCTCCACATTCGACAAATAATTTGCCAATTTAATATTGGCTGCATTTAAAGAATGATTTTTGTCCTACAAATATAATTAAATTATATGCATCTTATACAATCCAAACGAAAATCTTGATTAATTAATCCGTTTTAAAATTCAAACAAATAAAACTGAAAACAAACCAATAATATTTGACAAAGGTTTTTTTTTCCTATAAAAATGATTGTAATTTCTTCTCTTTTCTTTATAAAATATTTTTTTTTTTTCTTTTAATATTATTTAAAAAAATATTAAAA
>QKYT01000462.1:39291-80953 GCA_003550305.1 Glomus cerebriforme | reverse complement strand
AAAAAAAAAAGGAAATAAAGTTGCCTTTTTTTCGAAACAAAATTGTTCCAAAATTCACAAAATTTAACTTTATATACATAAACAATAGAATAATAAAGAATAATAAGAAAAGAATAATAAGAATACTTACTTTCTTCCTTTTTACACTTTGCACATAGGTTATTTTTCTTTCGACTTGCATGTTTATTAAAGAAGAGGTCTTGCTCGCTGTTTCTTCTTGCCGTACGACCCATTTTTTCTATCGATATTTGGATGGATATCTAATATGGACAACAATTGTAGGTTACCATAGTGTTACCACAGTGTTACCATCAAAAGACCTGACACAAACCTCGACAGACTATTTATGGTCATATTAGGGTCGTTTTTTTTCCAGTTTTTTTTTTTCAAAGTGTCAAATTAGTTTATCAATTGAATATCGCATAAAAAAAAAATTGTTTATCGACTGATAATCTGTTGCGTGATATAAAAATTGCGTAACCTTAAAGTTGTGAAACCATTCGATCGAACTTAAAAAGTAAAACCGCTTATTAAAAAAACATTAGCAGTTAGTAGCAGTTTAGTGGCTTTTTTAATTTTGTGAAACGAATTGGATCGTCAGTTCGTCACCAACATCCGATAATATGACCGATCATAACCCTTGAAGCTAGACTTGAAAAGGATCAATTCGAGAAAATTTTGTAATACTTTGTATTTGCTATTTGTGTAAACAATATCCAAATGATTCAATAAAAAAAAAAGCGGGAAATAATCTTGGTCTGTGCTAAAAGAAATACCTTTTCTTCTGATCAACGGATGACCAGAAACCACGTGGCAAATACAAATGTTAAGTATGTAACTCTGAATTCCGAATATGTCCGAATTTGTAAATTACGGAGCTGAAAACTCCGATTATGCAGAAATTTATGTAGTACGATTGTGCAGACGTCTAGAAGACGTACACTCATACAGTATAGTTTAACCGGCATATTAAATTAAAAGAACCAATCAAATTTCTAACAATAATTATAACTTTGTTCTTTATTATATCTATAAATTAGTATTATGTGCTAAATTTAGCGCCTATATTTCTCATTCAAAATTGTATATTACGCGTTGTAACAAGTTATATGCATAATGCAGCAAATTCTTTTTTGTTATTTTACCATTATTGGAATTTGTGCTTTTCATGAGGAAATTAAAAAAAGAATGTGCTGCAAACAAAAATCACTATGCAACTACATATATAAATGCAAAATAAAAAAAATAATGAATTATCTAAAAAATAATTCAAATGTATAATCAAAGTAATAATTACCATCAAACTAGTAATTCGAAAGTGAATCCAGGTGGATTCATTGCGCCAAATTCTGTGAGTTATGCAGGAGGATTTAGAGATCCAAATGCAACAACAAATCCTGGTGGATTTCGAATACCAACTCAACCAATATATCATAACAATAATTATCATGATAAACATAGGAATTCAACAAGTCAATATCCTCCAATTAGCACAGTTAATCCATACCCTCCAACAACTGAAGATAATCGAAGGGATTCAATGCCAATTAAAGGACATAATAATCAAGTAGAAAGTAATAGTAATAGTAATAATATCGTTCAATCTCCTATTAATGTTACAGCTTATCCACCATATAAGACATTGGGTACTGGTTATCCACCACCATCTCAGAATAGTTATCCTCTATCACAAAATCAAACATATAGTTCAATAACAAATCCCGTAGATTTACAACGAAGATTCTATGGTACTTGTAGAGCATGTGATAAGCCTAATTCTGATTTTGCTGAATGTTCTTCTTGTAAAAATTGGATATTACAAATGGAAACGATGATAAATGCAAGAAAATCTTTGATAAATCAACAATTGTGCGCTAAATGTCAATTACCTAAACATGTGCATAGCCAAATGGCTGCTTGTGCAGAATGCGGATTTCCCAAGTCTCATTTAGAGGAATTAAATAAAATTGCCATTAAGAATGAAAATGAAAATGATAATGACAACAACAATAATAACAGTAATAGTGGTAATACTTTTAATAGTAACGATAAAAAAATTGGGTTGATTTGTGGGAATTGTAATCATCCCTTAGTGAATTATTTAAAGTGTCCTTCTTTTATTGAAATTGCTCAAAGAATGAGAAAAGAAAGAGAATGTTTACCTTACGAAGATCCTAATTTCGCTAAATTGTCTAAAATCATTAAGGTATAAATCCCTTCAACTTAATTTTATACCTATTATACTTATAAATTAATTGTTTTTTTCTTTTCGACTAACCTTTTAGCAATATTCGGATCTTGAGAAACAAAAGGATACGAACTCAATTCCTGCCCGTAAATGCGTTCCAGATGACGACACTGTAAATGAATTACAATCAAAGTTTGATGACTTTAAACTCAAAAATTAAAAATGAATTTGTATATAAAACAGGCACTATTCAGACATTATTTCCTAATCGGTATCAGTATCTGGTATACAAATCATAGGATTTCTTATAAGGGATCTACTAATAAGGATTTTATAGATACTGTAAAACAGTATAGACACCTTACGAACTCGTGTCTTATTTATAAATAATTTGTGATATTCAGAATGTGATGTAGATTATTTATCCAGGTTTAATTTAATTTAGATTTTCATCTTTTTTATATTAACATAATATAACAAATATCAACGTGATAAAAGCACTTTTCGCGATGTTTTTCATTTTAATTGTGTAAACATTATAATTATAGGGAAAAAGGAAAAATTATATATATATATTTTTTGTGATATGAAATGTTTTACCCTTGTAAAATCCAAATAAAATAGTAATGTAATGCTTGATTAGCTTGAAAAAACATAGACATATGGCAAAATGTGATTATAAAAAAAAAAGAAAAGACATCTTTTCCTTTACAAAATTGTTTTGCCCTCCTATTAAAGACCTTGAGGGTTAATGTCCAAAAATAACCATTGCATTATTGGATGGAAATATCTTTAAAGCCCTTCACCCAGTGCTTAAAATAGAAATCGAATTTTACCGGCCAAGAATCCGGAATGAAAATATTTTACCGGCCAGGGGTCCTGATATAAAATCACGTGATCATCAAATTCTGAATTATGATTGGTTTTTGAAGTATCATGTGATGCATTAAATTTTATTTTATGGCTGATTATCTTTTGTAAAGTTTCACACTGTATAAGAATAAACCATTTGGATTTCATTATAAGATTATAGTAAAGAATTTAAAGATTTTAATTGGCTGATTAATTGTATGTTTTGTAAATATGGATATGACTTTTAAATGAAATTATTCCATAAAAGATTTATTTTGGATTTTGCAATGATATACACCTTTGCATTATATATAAAATCAAATTGTAACATCCTTTTGGTAAAAGCAAGATATTAAAAAGAGGTAATTATAACCAATATTTTCTTTACTCTTAAAATAAATGAAGTCAAATATTTAAGAATAGCTATATAATAATTAGTAAATGCTAATTGTAAGAATGGTTAAGATCAAAAATGCCTTTTCAAATGTTTTGGATAAGATAGTCAAACATAATCATTTCAAAATAGACAAAAAATTTATCTTGATAACCAGTAGTATAGCAATCACATCATGAAGTTTTTCAATAGGCGTCTGATGTATCAATCTACACCATATGATAATTGACGCCAAATACAAATCCTATATCAATTATCGCCATTTAAAATTGTGTAATACAACACATAAAACAATATCTTATGTCAATTATCACTACATGTATTTAAAATCATGTAGTATAATGCATAAACAATGCTTTATGTCAATTAATGTCATTTAAAATCATGTATTTTATATCAATAAACACCATTTAATTAGTTTGTAAATGCATTAAAAAATGTGATGATTTATTTAATAATAATACTAATAATACTAAATAATAAAATACTAATAATAATTCTAAATGATTATCAAATAAAAAGAAAAACATTCAGTTAGAACATTTCTAATAAAGAAAAAAATGAAAAATGAAGGTTTGTAATAAAACATTTGTTACAAAACTTATGTTTCAGTTTTTCAAGTCCAGAAGCAACCTTACAAAAAAAAAGAAGAAACATTCAGTTAAAACATTTCTTAAAAAAATAAAAAAAAATGAAGTTTCAGTATGAAACTTATATTTTAAAATAAAGTTTCAAAGTTACAATTTCAAAACTTACCAAATTTTTAACTTAAAATTGAAAAAAAGCCTGATTTTATAAAAAATAAAAAAGAAATATTAGTGCCATTTCTACTAATGATTCTTTAAGTAAATGCATCAATTAGAAATTTTAGTAAGAAACTTCTATATCCGAAATGAATTCCAAAAACCTATAAGAAGAAAAAAGAAGAAATATTAAAAATGTTTTTATTTAAAAAAAAACAAAAAAAAAAGAATAGTAAGTTTTATTATAAAACTTACCATTCCAAATGCCTAAACTGAAAGAAAGATTACAAGAAAAGAAAAAGAATTATTAGAAAATGTTTCTAAAAAAAAAGAAAAAAAATGGCAAGTTTCATAAAGAAATTTACTGTTTTTCAATTTCATGTACTAATCTAAAAGCCAAGAGAACTTACAAAAGAAAAGAGAAAAAAAATATTAGAAATGTTTATAATAAAAGAAAACTAAAAAAAAATACAGTAAGTTTCTCAAAGAAACTTGAGAAATTTACAATTTCTGATTTTAGTATCAAACTGAAAGTAATAGAGAACTTATAAGAAAAAAAATAAAAAACATTAGAACATTTCTTAAATAAAAAAAATGAAAAAAAAATGGTAAGTTTCACAAAGAAATTTACCATTTCTTAAATCCAGTACCAAATGAAAGAGAATCCACAAAAGAAAAAAGAAGAAACATTAAAAATGTTTCTTTAAAAAAAAAATTGAAAAAAAATAATAAGTTTTTTGAAGAAACTTACCGTTTTCTCTTTTCAGTTCAAATTGAAGAGCTCAGAGAATCTACAAGAAAAAAAAGAAATGTTAATAAGTGTTTTTTTAAAAAAAAAACAAAAAAAATGGTAAGTTTCATAAAGAAACTTACTGCTTTTCACTTTTTAGTATTGGACTGAAAACTAAGAGACTTACAAAAAAAATGATTTTAATCTAACTAAAATAAACTGTGGCTGTAGCTGTGACTTACTAATAAAAAAATTGGTACACAGTTATCATATATATGTTGTACATCAAATGACAATTTGCGTCAGTTGACAGCTAATGCACGTCAGATGTCGATTTTAAACAGGTCGCTCTAAGTAAACTTTTTTTATTATTAATTAAACTGACTTTAATTTTATAAGTAAACTTGTGCAGCATAATGAATTATATATATTCTAAAATTTTTATATAAATATAATTAATAAAAAGTGTTATATTGCATATAATGTTATTTCAAGACTTTGGTTATATTTAAACTTTAAAAATTTTTGGTATTAATGTATTTGGTTGATTAAGTAAAATTATTTATCACATTTATAAATGTATAATTCTGAAATTTTCAATCCAATCAGATTTATGGTTGTAAAAATAACCTCTTTTAAAAAATACAGTCGACATCTAACACAAATCGTCATCTGACGCATAACATATACATTAAAACATTATATTAATGGTATGTATTGATAACCTCTAAAATATGGCATTTGTATTATATTGATCTACAGTTTAGTGTTAATTATCACATATATTGACGCAAATCAACACCTTAAAAACTTTCTGATGCAGAATTGCAAGCCTAGTTTTATTTTTGCAAATAATAATAAAATTTGTTAGAAAGATTTATATACTCACCATCACAGCTTACCATAACTAAATATTTATCAAACAGCTTGAAGACTATATCAAAATATCCTGCTTTATACTGGTTAGAATAAACCTATTAGAAAAATAATGTTAACAAATATATATAAAATACAATAATATTCTTATCCAAATTAAAAAATATATAAAAGAGCCAAGAAAACTTAGTAAATTTAGTAAATGATTTCTCAGAAATATTGTTACATTTTTTACTATTAAAGAAATAAGTAAACCTTCTATTGTTAAAATATAATTTATTATCATAAGGTATATTGTATGTATTTTTTTGGAGTAAATGAAGTTTTTATCTGAAACTAAAATTCAGTTCTTATTCCAGATTCAAGCATTATATGAAAATTATATAACTATGTTTAATGAAATTATCAGAGATTTTGAACTTGCATTTAGTATTAACAATAATAAAATTGTTCATATTTTTTGCAAAAACTATCAGAACAGAGTCATTGATTGGCCAACATTCATGCTGATTTAATGCTTATAATAAAAGATATAGAAACTCTTGAAACTCAATTAAAAATGATGTATTTGTGTTTTGAGTAAATTCATAATGAAGATGATGAAGAGTCAAAAATAAGAAGAAGTAGAGAATAAATTACTGGATATATAGCTTTCTTTCACTACTGCTGGCAAAAAACATTTTAAATTATCAATTATAAAAAGAAATAATCAATTACTTTTCTTATGGGAGGAGTTTGAATCTGATGCATCATATATAAATAAACAAGCTTAAGGCATTAAGCAGCTTGCTTTTTATTGTATGTTAAAAGAATATAATCTTGAATCAAATAATATTATCTGATCACTTCTTGGTTTTTATAACCCTCAAATAATAAATAAATTTCAAAAACTTGTTCATGAAAAGTTTCCTTTACAATATCCAATAATTTTTCAACAAGAATCTTCAATTATTTTATTAGAAAATTTATGAAGTAATGTAAAGAAAAAAGAAGAAACACTTTGCCATAGTTTAAAATGAGGACAAGAAAAAATTGATATCATTTTATATAAAAATAATAGTAATAGTAATAACCAAAACATTTATTTTGGGATACAAATTGAGTCTGATAGAAAAGTGTTATCTCTTAAAGATACACAAGTTTTGATATTAAAAAATTTAGAATATAAACAAGCAATTTATTCTCAAAATAAAATGATCAAAAAATTAAAAGAAAAGATTATTTCAATAAATAATGAAGCTGAAAATATCATTGAAACTGACATCACTGCACTTAATAATGCAGAAATTCAAAAATCAATGGAAAAGAAATAAAAGAAAAAAAATTGGGATCGGTTATTTTTATGAGCACTTCACAATATCTTTCTATTCTTCTTTCATTACCTTATCCTAATTGCCTTGATCTTATCACGTCAAATCAAACATTTTACACTAGAGTATCAGGATTTAATATATCTTGTATTATTATATGTCTTCTCTGCAAAACATCAACACAATATTTAAATGAAAATTCAGGGATGAAGTACTCACATTTAGTTGTAGGGGTTGTGCTTAGGGAGAGTAAATAGACAACAATTGGAATAACTAACCAATGTTGCAAAATATCTTATTATAATTGTCAAGCTCGTATGTTTAAACCCATTATTGATAGCGTGAAATCTATTATATGAGATATTAGATCATTTGGAATCAACTAGTCAAGAAAAAGTTCTACAAATAGGGTTTAATTATTTATGGTCATATTTACACAATATACAATTACACACCAAGCTAACAGAAAGTTCCTGTACTTGGGTAACCTTCCTGATATATAAAAACTGTTTTAGTATTTGATAAAATTATTTAACTAAATAAAATTTATTTGCAAATTACCAGGGTATAATTACCAACCTGTAATTGAATTTCATACAGTAGAAAATTTTTGTGTAATATGCAAATCTAAGAATGATTTTTCAAAATTAGTTTATAAAGACAAATGAAACATGCAATTTTACTTGCATTACTCAATGATATAATATTCATATTAGAAGAAACTGATTTTACCTTACATATATGTGTAAATGATAATCTAAAAACAAATCAAACTTTGGTATGCATATCTATAGTAAGTTGCATATTTGCTAATTTGAAGCATATCAGTAAAAATATTCAAAAAAATTTGTGTAAGTAAATTATTTTTGTAAACTATTTTTAATAAGTATACATTAACTGAAGTTTTATTTCATACATTCTAATAGTAAAAAAGCAATATTCATGTTGGCATCCTTTTGAACAACATATTATGTAATACTTCAATTCTTGTATATTTAATACTAGACTTCAAAAAAAATTTAGCTAGAATGATACTCTAACTGAAGAGAAAATATGATATATACAAGTAGAAGGTTTAATTCAGCATTTGCTTAATGATTATAATATATATTGGAATGACATCTGTTGGATAAAGGATAATCCAGAATTGCAGTTATAAAATCCAACTCTAAAAAATTATACCTAAACTGAAATAGAAAATTTCTGAAGTGTTATTATCACAATTTTTCATGCACTATTTGGCTAAGGACTTATGACTACTATTGGGCTTCTTATAGTATTCATCATGCAATGGCAGTCATTGACCAGAATAATAGATTAAATGTTATGATATCTAAAGTTTATATAACAGTTACCAATAAGGATTTTTCATATCCTGATATGTGTAATATATTGAATTTCATTGAGAAAAGATCTCAAATAGCTCTTAAAAATCATAGTACTATTCAATAATGAAATAAAACAAGAAAAGAAAGTTTGCTAATGATAGAAAGGAACTTGCTGGCTTTAATTTTAATAAAATAATATAATATTTTGTTTCTTTTACTTATATGTTACAGAATACTTATTTAATATCTATTATAGAAATTAGTATCTTACAAAAGCAAAGCATCTGAATAAATCTGTAAAGACATATTTTGACCATTATTTGGTAAGATTTTAAGAGATTTTGATGTAATAGTAAAATGCATTGCATGTTATGCATTTGCAAAGAAAAATGCATATGGGTTATATGATGTATGTTCATTTTATGTGGATGTGGATTTATGAAAAAGAATTGTTAATGATAAATACATACCTAAAGGACAATAACTGGAATTATCCAGAATAGAGATACTAATAGTACTTGCTAGGTAAGTGAATGCAATTATATCTTATTTAAGTAGTAAGGATATGTTCATATTCTTGAAAACTGGTGGAGGCAAGACTTTATATTACACCTTATTAGCTATTTGCTTTGAAGTCTTGACTATTGTTTTTAGTTCTCTCAAAGTATTTATAGATGACCAAAAGGTTAGAATAAACTTAGTTATACAGCATATTATATTTCTATACTTATGGTTTTAATTTTATTTTATTTTTCAGCAAGAACTCATAAATGCAGGTATTTCATGCACTACTCTATATGCCAATTTAGTACAAGAAGCAAGTATCCAAGAAAAGATTTTTGAAGAATAGCATATGGATTAATAAAGATACCGTTTGTTACACCCAAAAAATTAGCATCGAATGAAGGATTCTGTAGATTTATTACATAACTTTATGAACAAAAAAAGATTCATTTTGTGATATAAAGCACATTGTATTCTGACATATCAGGATTTTAGATAATATAATAATATATAAAGATAATCAATTAGTAATGTAACATAAAATTTATCTTATATTACAGAGAAGCTTGGAGATGACTTGAAATATTAAAACAATGTTGAAAATTGGCACAAATTATATTATTTACAGCAACATGTACATGATCTGAAATAAATGAAATTTGTATAAATTTGACTATAGAAGAGAATAATTTTGTATTAATCCATGATTCTACAAGTCATCAATCAGAAATAATCTTTAATATGTGAAAAAGAAAAGAAATATGAAATCAATATATTACTGAAGTTATAAGTATCATAAATGCCAATTTACTTAGCTGCATTATTATATATTGTGCAACACATTCCAGTTGTGAATATCTTTATAATAAGTTACAGAAAAATTTAACTGATATATTAATTGATTATTTTTATGGTGGTATATAAGATAATGAAAGAGAAAAGGCAATAGATAATTGAAAATCTGGTTCTACACAAATAATGGTTGCAATATCTGCATTTGGAATGGGGATAAACTCAAATAATATACGAGTGGTAATTCATACAGTAGTATCAATAAGTATGAATATACATATAAACTTTTTTTTATTTTTATTTTTATAATATTCATATTTTTTGCACTTTTATAGCTAATTTTATTCAGGAAATAGGATGTGTAGGACATGATGGAAATATAATAAAACATTTTATTTTTTACAGTAAAAAAGATATCTGTACAAATTATTCTATAATAGTAGAACATCGGAAAATGTTAGTAATACAAATAATTTTTAATATATTAAAAAAAATAAAAATAAATGTACAATTTGATAAAAAAATAAAAAAATATATATATATATGACTAAATTATTGATTGAAATGTCAATAGTGCATATATTATTGCAAACATAAATATTGAAGAGCAAAGATTAATCAACAAGTTTGAACATGCTACCAGAAAAATTTTTGAAGTTATCTATTATTATAATTTAGAATATGAATGTCATCAATAGCTAATATGAAAATACCAAGCTTAGTCAAATAAACAAAAACCACCTGTATGTGAAGAATCACTAATAAGCCAAAACTACTTGATAGCAAGGAAGAAATTATAAAGGTGTTAAAAATAGTAAAATATCTTACATAGGAAATGGGTAAGCAAATTGGTTCAGATGATATAATAAATGTGTTTAAAGGTAGGAAAACTATAAAGATAAAACAAAAAAATTGGAATATATTGCCAGTATATTCAACTGAAAAAAGAAAGATATTAAAAACTAAAGATTTAGTTTAATTTGTCTTGACTGATTTAGTTATTTGTGGTCTAATTCAAGAAGAAATTATATTGCAAAAATTATTTGAAGATAGTAAAAGCTTATCGAGCAGTATTATTATAATTGGTATAGTACCAGATAAGACTTGGTGCTATTTTATTAAATAAATTATGTAAAATGCATTTATAATTTTAGCTAAAATTATAGAAATTTATAGTTGTTATTATTATTGAAATGATTTTTGTACACCTTTTCTTTAAAGAATTCGCAAGTTTTTATGTATTTTAAATGACTTTTTAAGTTAATCTTATTAATAACTTGTACTTAAAACTATATTATTTGATATTTTTTATCTTTAAAAAGCTAAAAATAAAGTTTTGTTTAGGTTTTATGAGTTGAAAATTTTTTTTGCATTGCATAAAATTCAATTTAACGATTTTTGCTATGATTTTTATATGATCATGTGATTTGATAGATTACACCCTTTTAAAAATTTTTTATTTTTGGTAAATTCAATCTTTTGATAATCATAATCATAAATACTTTAACTTAACTAATAAATTTATAAAAATCCTTACATTGGATCAATTTTTATAATTATGCATGTTTTATGTTTATAATTACTTCTTATAATTAAATTTTATTTTTCAACACATAAATTATATTCACATATATGAAAAAAACATTATTTTTACAACTAAAAACTTTAAGAAACTACATTCAAAAAATGTCTAATTTAGCTAAACATATCAATATTAGTTTTGATTCAGAAGTGATTTTCTTATTAAAAAATTATTTGGGTTTATATAAAAAATTAAGATTTTTATATTATTTTAGAAGGAATATCAAGGTCCTTCTTTATTACAAGAGTTAGTTAATAATAAAGAAAAATTGGAGAAGACTTTAGCTTTAATTAGTTTGTATATCATATCACAAATATTCACTATTTTTTATTTTCTATTGAATATTTTAATACTTCAAATGATAGAATAGTATATGTTTTTTATATTGAAAATTAAACTGATAAAAAGGCTATATTTAATGGATAAATCTATTTGTAACATCATGTTATGTGTCTTATTTGTAACAACCTCAATTTTATCCAATTAAAATTTAAGATCAGGTGTAATGTAAATAGTTTAGCGAATCAAAATAAAAGATCAGTTGTGTAACTAAAACAAGAATTTTTTTAAAAAATTTCAAAAAACTGCTTATAACTTAAAATTTTATCTATGAACCTGTCTTTGTTACATTAAGTAAAAGTTTTCCAAATTAAATTTTACATGTAGAAATCTTATTTATAAAACATTTAAAATAATTTATTATTAAAAAAAAATAAAAAAAAGTTGTTACAAATAAGACATATAACAGGATGTTACAAATACATTTTTTCATATTTAATAATGTAAGAGAATTTTAGTTTTAACTATTTGTTTTTAATAATTTTTATTAAGGTCTAATATAGTCTTAAAAAATCTGGTAGTGTACACTAGTACTTTTTATTTATTCTTAGAAATACAATGCAAAAATAATAAGAAAATATGCCAAGGTATGAAGCTTTATAAAATTACTATATTTGAATTTAAAGATATAATATATTTTGCAATAGATTTCAATATAGATTTATTCTTATTAAGAAATTTCAGTTTCTTGACTATATTTGATTAAATATACAAGAGTAATTAATTATTTATTTTTTTAAAAATCAATAATTTAATCTAATTTTATTTTTTTTAAATTTTAAGAGAATATCTTACTACCATCAATTTTAAATGTTATTATAATAATTATACATGCAATAGACAACCTGTTTTAAGATATCATAAAACTTATAAATGCTGTTCAAATTATTTTGGGATATCATAAATATAATTTGGGATGTACAAATTTATTTATTAAGTAAAGTGTCAGGGATGGCAAAAATAATTTGGGATTTTATTATATGCTCAAATTGATTTTGGGATTTGGATGACATCTATAATAAAACTAATAGTAGTAATGTTACTCAATACTTTATTAGTTGTAATGTATATATATTTGGTATATGTTATCGATATATTAATATTAAACCTAATGTTGATAAAAATTTTTTAAAAAATTGCTTGAAAATAAAGGGTGAATTAGTAATTTTAAGATAATTTAATATAATTATTTTACAAATTTTTTTATAATTTTAATTCATATTTTATTATTTTTATGTATTTATTTAGGATAATAAAAATTGTTTTACTCTTATTTCTAATGCATTACAAAAATAAAAATGTCATAAGTATTTAATTATATCATTAAAAAATTTGATTTTTATATAATATTTTTTTCTTTATTTTTTTTATATAGTAATTTTTTATATTGTAGATGGAAAAGTTAAATTATTATCACTTGTAAAAACTGGCTGTAATATTATATTTTATAAATACAAGCTATTAGATTTAGAATTATGCTCATATATAGTTATAGTTGTAAAAAATACTTATTCACATCCATTTCCACGAACTCATTATATACCAAATCACTTACAGCAAGATTTGAAAAAATTAATTGAAGATTCTAATAAATTTTTAATTGATTTAACTTCACAAAGATTAATTTCTGGTAATAATTATATGAATAAATGTACAATCGCGTCCGAAAGTAATGTCCGATTTAAAATTAATACTAAAAATAGCAAAATTTTATTGATTTACATTAAAATTCATATAAAAAATAATTACTAAAAATGGTTAATAATGTGTTGGCCCTCCTCTTGCTTCTAGTACTGCATTTATTCTTTGTGACATTGAAGCAACAACCTTCTCAAAAATGGAGTAATCCAAAATTTTCCATTCTTCACTTAGTGCAACTTTAAGTTTACCTACAGTTCTTAGAAAAATCTTATGACTCTGGATGTTATCTTTTAATTACTTCCAGATGTTTTCTATTGGATTGAGATCAGGAGAATTTGCTGGCCAATCAATAACGGCAATTTTATTCTTCTTTAACCAATTCTTAGTTATTTTTACAATATAAATGGATGCATTATCCTGTTGAAAAATTGCAGCCCTCTTTGTTAACTCATGAACTGTATGCTGAAATAGATATAGATATGAATTTAGGATTCTAATATAAGTATTTGAATTAATTTTTTCATTTCCATCTTTACTTCCATCATAAAAAATTAATGGTCCTTTTATTCTTCCTGCAAAATATCTCCAAATCATGACTAATTTTTGACCACTTTTAAAAGCATTCAGTGTTAAACCTTTCCCCTATGTGTCTCCAAACTCTTATTTGTCATGACTGCTTACCAATCTCAACACTTGATTCTTCTAAGAAAATAACTTATGCCCAATTATAAGCTGTTTTTTCTTTATAGTCTAATCTCGATATAATGAACTCACAATATAATGAACTCTCGATATACTGAATTTTTTTTAAAAAACCAGTTTCATAATATATAAAAAAATCTCGATATACTGAACTTCATATGAAACTTGATATAGCATATACCGAACATGTATTGATATACCGTCTATTATAAAATATAATAAAAAAAATCTTGTATATCAAACTGATCATATGATCAGTAAATTATAAATATTATCTTTTTATTCGTTGAGCCAAAAAAGAAAAATTATAAATGTAAATAAGCAACATTAAAAAAAAAGAAAGATTTATACTTGTTTCATGAATTGTACAACATACTGTATATACGCGAAAAATAATTTTTCTAATAATATTATAGTAATACTATAATTTTTTGAATATTTTATTAATAATAATATAATTTATGAATTTTTAAACATTTATTTTTTTACAATAATAAAAATTTTATATTGAAATACATAAGATAAATCATGTGATTTTAATATACTGAACTGTTTATTACTTACTCATAGAGTTCGGTATATGGGGATCCCTCCAGCAAAAGGAGGGCTCGGACGGATCATGTAATTTTAAAATTTTGTGATCATCATATTCTTATAGGTCTAACCTTTTGGGGAATATGTTATTCCATTCATAAAAAGGCGTAATACTGGTGTAATTTTTAAATTTTTTAATAGATAATTTTACTGTTTTTTTTAATAAATTTCATAAGGTGATATAGTTATATATTTCATGGTATAAATAAAAATAAAAAAAATAAAAGAGAGCTAATACCTTCAAGAAATTATCTGTGAAATTTCGTCCTAGATTATAAAGACCGTTTTTGAGAAATATCAAATTTTTCAGAAAAATTAGTTATGTAATTTAAATTACAATTTTTTTGAAATCACATGATCAGTCGAGCCCTCCTTTTGCTGGGGAGGTCCCCCATATAAAGAAAATTTGATATACTGAATTACCTCTATATACTGAACTTTTGCTTTTGAATCACGAGTTCAGTATATTGAGATTAGACTGTATATTTCTCACACCAACTAACATAAGCTAATGCATGCTTTTCTGAAATAAAAGGTTTTTTTACAGCAACATGGAAATAAATTCTAGCATCATGTAATATTCTTTTAGCAGTTATAAGGCTGCAATTTAAATCTAGTGTATTAATGACTTCATGTAAAGGTTCATGTCAATCTTGTGTAATTTTGTTTATAAGTGCATTTTTATCATTATCACTGAGAGCAGGTAGATGACCTGATCTAGGTAAATTTTCTGTTTTCCCTGTCTTCTTGTATCTGTTAATAATTCTTCTTATTGTAGTGGGGTCACGACTCATTTTTCTTGCTATTTGTGTAGAGTTAAAATTCTTCATATATGCTAGTATTTTTCCTTTATCTTGAGAAGTTAACTCAGTTCTATGTGACATTATTTTTTAACTTTGCAACATGTTTATTAGATTATGAAATTATGAGAAAAACATTTAAACCAAAAAAAAAAGGAGTATAAATAATGTAAATTAGGTGTATCATAATACTATACCAAATTAGGCATTACTTTCGAATGTGACTGTACATGTAACATCCTGTTACACATTTTATTTGTAACACCCTCAGAAATTTCAATTTTTGTGTAATATTATTTATTGATGTCATTATGTGCATATTATTATTTGTTTATCAGCTGTTTCCTTTTTTCTTCTAATTAACTTTTTTTTTCCCTTTCTTCTCAGGTATGTTCACTAATTTTATTTTTTGTTTTTTTTTATTTTTTTCATTTATTTGCTTATTTTTTTCTTTCTTTTTTCTCTAATACCTTTTTTTTTTTTTTTTTTTTTTTCCTTTTTTTTTTTTTTTTTTTTTTTTTTTTTTCCTTTTTCTTTTTTTTTTTTTTTTTTTGTTTTTTGTTTGTTAGTTTTTGCCTTTCTTTCTTCTCTAACTCCCTTTCTTTTTTTTTCTTTTTTTTCTTTTTATTTAGGTCAGCTCTTTATAATTTTATTTTTCATTTGTTTATTTGTCTTTGTCTTTCTTTCTTCTCTAACTCCTTTTTTTTTTTCTTTCCATTTAGGTTAGCTCAATTTCATTTTTATTTTTAGTGAGTTTTTTTGTTCTAACTTCTTCTTTTATTGCTCTTTGGCATTTCGGTCTTTAGGTGAGTCTTTTCTTTATTTTTTTGTTTTTCTTGTTTTGGCCAAAGTTTTTTTGTTTTAATTACCCTCTTTTTTTTTTTCCTTTATTTCTTCTTTGTTTATTTTTTCCTTTTTTTTCTTTCTTTTTACTTCTTTTTTTTTGTTTATTTCTTCTTTTTTTTTTTATTTCATTCATTCTTTCTTTTTGTGTACTTTTTTTTTCATCATTTCCTTTAGGATGTTTTAGCTTGGTTGCCTAGTAATATAAATAATAAAAAAATAAAAAAAATGCATATTTACTTTTACTATATTAACGAATATTGTTATTTTTTATTGTGTTTAACTTGATTAATTAAAATCCTATAAATAAATAAATAATTTCTATAAATAAAAATTTATTATCTGAACCTATTTTCTGAGGTTATTACAAATAAGACATGTAACAGGATATTACAATTAAATTTATCCTAATTATATTTGTTAATTCTTATTACATTCTTTTTATTTTTGATTTTTATTATTAATACAAACTTTAATTTCAAATATAAATCCATTAATAAAAGCAGTTTTTGGTAAAACTGTTTTAGCAAATATTCATATCTCAATAAACAATATTGATAAACTTTATAACATTATAATAAAAAAACAGAAATTATTATATCTATATGAATAAGGTATTATAGAAATAGTTCATACTTTTAATCAAAATGAATCAAATTTATATGATTATATTTAAAGGATTAAGTACGATAAATTAGAATTTTTAATAAGTTTATTTATAAAATTTAATACTATTATTTTTTTAGCATTTATGGATATTAATGGACATATCATGATATTATATATATTTAAATTACAAGCTGATTATATATCAAAATTTAAATATTTTATGGTAGATATATTCTATAAGTATGTATTTAGAAAAATTAATGAACTTGAATTTAATGCTTATGATGAAAATAATAATAGAGATAAGTAGAAGTTAATTATTTTAAGTATTAAATTTTTTTTTTATTATTAATTAATTTAATATTATTTTATTATAATTTTTGTAAAATATATTCAAATGGAAGTAATGCTAAGGCTTATCAATGCATGTTTAAAGCTTTCTTTGAAACTTATGAAGATTTAACAGGAGAAAAGCCAAATTTTTATTATTTGAATTCAGAAAATTCTAAAAAAAAGAATAGGCTGCTATAAAGTTGCTTGCCGAAAACCATCTGGCCTATCGCAAAATGCCAAAACTCTTATATAGTAGTGAAATGCTGAAATGCCAAAACCTGCCAAAACTGCGAAACTGCCAAAACTTGTGAAATTGCGAAACCTCATTTATCCATAGTTTCAGTATAATAAATAGTAATATTTTATATAAGTTTNGGCATANTTTNNNCATTNCTTATTTTTTNATTTANATGTAATTAAAAACTNANATTCTNTTTTATTGTTTTATTGTATTATTTGTAATATTTTTATTTTATTGTAATAAGAATAAAAATTTCTAATCAATGATATGCCTTTAAGTTCATGTCCTAAAAGTAAAAAAATATATATATTTCTTTGACGCAATTAAATCATCCAAAAGTCTGACAACCTAAAAAAATAAAATAAAGAAAAAAACATTAATATGTTTCTTTAAAATTTTAAGAAATACTTCCCCTCTTCCTCTAACTTACATTCAAAACCTATATTTCTTTAATATTGAAAACATATAATACATCTTTACCTAAAAATAAAAGAAAAATGGCATTAATGTTTTCCATTATACAACAGCATACCACCCAATAACACCTACCCGCATATTCCAAGAGAAAGTCAGAAATCTAAAAATAAAAGTAGAATGGAGTTAGTATTGTTTCATAACTCCATTATGCAATCATACACCCATCCAAACTTCACTTACCGCATATTCCACTTCAAGAGANAGCCNGAAATCTAAAAAAAAATAAAAAAAAAGAGTTTGTTAGTATTGTTTTATAATGCTATTTCATATTATACATCCACCCAAACTTCACTTATCGCATATTCCACTTCAAGAGAAAGCCAGAAATCTAAAAAAAATAAAAAAAAGAGTTCATTAGTATTGGTTTATAATGCCATTTTATACTATACACCCACCCAAACCTAACTTACCGCATGCTTCACTCTAAGGAAGGACAATTCTTAGTTCATTTTAACAGAATCCACATCCAGTAGAACGTCCCTAAAGAAAAAAAATAAATAATAAAAGTTTTATTTTTTTTTAAGACTTTTTTTTTAAAAATTATGATCAACCGATTAGATTGTCAGATTGATAAATCAGATCAGTAAGTCACTTGACTGATGCCGATGTTAAAACTATATGTATATTATATGATATACTACGCTGAAATGCAAAACAGTTTTGGCATTTTGGCATTTTAGTGTGATTTTGTGAAACTAGTTTCAGCAGTTTCACATACGCCATCCCACCAAAACTCCCTAGTTTCAGCAAGTAACCTTAGGCTGCTATTATCGTTGAGTCAAGCTAAAGGATTATCTTTAGCTTTAAATTTCTTATATAATTCTTTAAGCCTAGAAGAATATTTACTCTATATTTTAAAATCATGTTTAATTTATTTTAAAGGTAAAATAAAGTTATAATTTGATTATTCATGATCAATTATTAATTATTTACTTCATTATATTATTTAACAATAGAAATATAAAAAATTCCAAATATTCAGATGAAGGTAAAGTTTTAATACATCAGCTTTTCAAAGCTAAAATTAAAGATAAAGTAGATTTTCTATTTAATCAGTTACAATTGATTGGAGATGATAACATAAATGGTAAAGAATTTTGTTTTATTTTTTTTAAAAATTATAATTTATTAATAAAAAAAAATAGATTAGATTACTGAATATATAACATTCTGAATCATAGCATTCTTAAACCATAATTATTCATTAATAGATCATGATATATGGGCAACCATACCATTTGATACTAATGTATCTGAATACTCGTATTTGAACATTAATAAAGAAGGAATATAATTGAGATTAAAAACTGCCATTTTTCAGTAAGTTTATTTGATTTATATATTATTTAATACAATTATTAACTATTATGAATTATTATTTTTAGCTTGTAAAATTACGATTTAAGTTTATACAAAAAATTCTATAATAATCATCAGTATAATGTACCAATATCAAGCAAAAACAAAAGTAGCATTAAAAGAAAGATAGATACAAATATATATTATTTAAGAAGTTTGCTATTTACCACCACTGGTGGTCAATACTAGTATCATGTGATCATATATATCATGTGATTTTGCTTCGCTTCATTTTCTTTTTTAATTTTATTTGTTCTTATAAAGTGAATGTAAAATGTAATAAAATTGATGCATTTAATAAAAGAAATTGATACATTATTTATTTTGAGTGCAACTACATTTATTTTAAATGTAACTACATTTATTTTAGTGCAACTACTATTTAAACGCATTGCCCAACTATGTAATTATTTGCCTGACTATATATGTAATTATTCCAAGTATTTATTTTCTTTGTTAATGGACAATTTGGCTTTGTATCTTAGACATCCTCAAATATTATAGTCTTTTCTAGAGCAATAGCTACATATTTTCTGTGCTGTTGTTTCATTGGATTTGCCTGATGTAACATGATCATTTTCTACCACTGATTTATATCTCTTATGAGATCGTCCTTTCGGTCTATGATACTCAGGATTTGATACTTTGGGAAGAATCAATAAAGGTTGATGATTATCTTGAATAGAAGACTCTTGTGACTCCTGTAATGGTTTAGTACCTAAAAATGAAATAAAATTATTAGTATTTCTGATGCTTAAACTATGCTTATATAATATTTGGTACCTAAAAAAGAAATAGCACTTAAACCAGTATTTTTACAATATTTCATGATAAACTGGATCAAAATTCCAATTAATTTAGCTGTAACATTTTCTGTAATAGCAATTTGAATACTCATTTTAGCTACAGACATCTCAGCATTAAACTGAACTCTTTTGCTAACTTTTTCTCTAATAATTAGTATATATATATTATCTGTTCTAAATTGATTTATGTAACTTAATGGTATCACCGTATGATTTCTTTTACCATTCACAATCATAATAAATCCTGTTGAATTAGTAGGTAAATCTGAATTTGAATTCAGCTAACGCATATGAATATGCAAAATATGAAATATTGCATTGTCTGACTGAATAAAGATCCTGAACTGATACTGACATATCATTCCTTGATTAATGATAAACATACAGGTGTAAAAAATCGTTAAATCTTTAAGTATAACAATATAATATGATTTGGAAGTTTTTGATCCAATATACGATACTTTCCAAAGCTCAGTAATATCATCATAGGATATACTATTAAGAAGGTCTCATAAATGGATTTGAGGTATATCATATAAATGCTCTAATATACCATTAAAATTATCTTTGTCTTCTTCAACTTGATCAATTAAAATCAAATTACCTTGATAGAGTAATGATTGGTTCATTTGAGCTCTTTGAATTGACAACAGAATAGGTAATAAATTAACCTGTAATACAGAATTAAGTTTTTTGAAAATAGTCTTGTAAATTGATGGAAGCCCAACTGATAGATTTGATCTATAATAGTCATTTATTTGGATATATTGAGATTTCTTATCTAATTCACACTCAATGGCTATTACTAACTCTTTCAATAATGTGCTTCAGTCAACAAGTTTTTTTATAATACTATTAATCGATTCTACACGCTATGTGCTTTCTACCCTGCAGTAACCATTTTTGATATGCAATAATAAGCCCAATATTCTTGACTAGGATAAAGTCATTTTTCAAGGTATGGACGACATGACTCGTACCTGGTCAACATTTCTCTATATTTCATATTAAACTGTTCTTTACTGTAACTATTCCTCATAGTGTAAAAATTAGTCACAAAACTTGATGCAACTTCACCTTGAAGCTTAGACCTTGCTTTCTTCATAATGTTTTCAAGGAAATGGTAAATACATAATAAGTGGCATGTTTGCGAATAAACTACCTGAACAGCTGCTATTATGGCCGAATCACTATTAGTAAACAAAACCTTGGGTTAAAGATCATTAGTTGCTTGCAATATACATTGAAGAATCCAATTAAAATCAGCCTGATTTTCATATTTGATCAATGCTTGCACTATGATCCTTGTTTTATAATTATTATCTATAGCAACAAATAGTCTAAGAGCCATCTTGCATCAATTTGTTTTTGAGGTAGTATCATATACAATAACATCGTGAAATTTAGGCCATAGATTATTACATTGTTGGCTTGTTATCCAAAATAGTCCTATAAGTTTATTAGCTGGTTCTTCTAAATTTAGTATGACAGCACAACCTGGATCTTTTTCTCGTTATTTTAATAAATACAAAAGCATTGTGGTAGCATCAGTTTCATCATGAATTCTAACACCCTGAAATCTTTGAATTGCATTATATAAGTTTTTTTTTGCAATTTTATGTTGAGGATATTTTTGAATAAGCAGTTTATATTGCTATCCAGTGCCTAGATTTTCATTTGTTATATAGTGTTCAATTTTATCTATAATTTGTTATGGAAGTCATAAGTTTTTTAGCACAAATTCAATAGTTTTAGGATCACATTAATGGTTATGCTCCTATATAAACTTAGTAAGACATATAAGATTCATATTTTTACTAAGATAAAAACTAACTTGCCATGAGTAATCAGTTTTATATGATGTATATTCTTGATATAAACTAATATTCTTAACCTTTTTTGATTAATGAGTTCAGATTTCTAGCAAATATAGCTGTGACATCGAATGATAGATTTATTAAAAGGATCAATATCCTTACGTCCTTTATTAACCACAAATCCATTTTGTTTTGCATACAAATTAATGATCACTTGGACAGATTCCCAATTATTGAATAAATCCCTGATCTTTAATGTAACTTCATTTATGTTGACTATTCATCATCTGTATCACTTTCTTTATTTTCTTTATAACCAGATGAATGATTTTCTGTTGCGTTATCAAAGTGAATAGCCGTATCACTTTCTTCACTTTCTTTATAACTAGATGAATGATTTTTTGTTACATTATCAAAGTGTATAGGCATAACTATTTCATTATTCATGGAGAAAACAATATGGGTATAAAAGGCTATTTATTACTTTTTGACAAGAAATATGTCTTTAATAGGTAACTAATAGAACAGTCACAAAATTTAACAGTCACCAAATAGAACAGTTGGAAGTGTTCTTATACAACTTGATAGAAATGGTCAGGCATAAAAAAAATGTGGTAGTGTAAGGTGCAGCGAAACAATA
This sequence comes from Glomus cerebriforme, assembly GCA_003550305.1. Lineage (NCBI taxonomy): Eukaryota > Fungi > Glomeromycota > Glomeromycetes > Glomerales > Glomeraceae > Glomus > Glomus cerebriforme. The sequence continues at coordinate 58,453 of QKYT01000462.1, read as the reverse complement.
AGCAATACAATATGACACGAAGCTACTATTATTTTAAATAAAGCGAAGCGTAGCAATTTTTTTATTTTTGTGACGTAATACTCATTCGATATTGCACGACCTAAATGGGTGACAGGTTATGCCAGATATATTGTACTTTAAAATACTTTTTTAGAAATGATTGACAAAATGTTTGGTACATGAGCCACAACAATTTTTTACAAAAAATTTATTTTCTCAAAAAAAAAAACTTTAATAAACTATTTTACCTTCTAAAATTATGGTTAAGAATGTATTTTTGGTCACTCTGCAAGTTTACTTAGAGTGACAAAGAAGGTTTTTGTTGTAAATTTTGACTTATATGCATTTTTTAAAAACATGTGCCACACATATCAAATAATATAATCAGCGTAACCTATCACACATTTAGGTCGTGCTCTGATATTCACAAACTATGACATGTTAATACTGATTAGGAAACTGCTAACTGTATAAATACAGATTAAACAATAAACAAATAAATTTTTTTTTTATGTGATGCCTAATTTCACCACTCATGTTAAAGGTGGAAACTTTATTAAAAGCAATATACAGATACATGAATGACTGAGTCCACCCCAAGAGGTGAACTATTTAAGCTATGAAAAAACAAGAAAATATACGCACTAGGAAATCTAAACTAAGAGGAACAACAAAAAAAACAAAAATGAAAGTCCAATAATATATAAAAGCGCGCCACACAATCTCACATTACTGGTGAAGTCTTGAATCTTCTGACACAACCACGAGGAGAGGAGAAGCTAGAAAAAAAGTTTTAGTTCTAACTAAAGAAACCCTATCTAACCCCCACGTATAGTCCATTTATCACATCTAAGACAATTGTACGATCAGGCTATAAAAGGTACTAGATTCGAACGGACAGGTAAAACCAGATCAGAAACCTTTTTTAATGGAACCTCAGACATTCGGGACCAGTGATTGCAATCTTTCTTTCATGATTTTATGGAACTTATTGACAAATAAATATAAGGGGCTAATAATTTATTAATATATTAATAAAAATAATAAACATGTGACACTGGTGTTAAACACCAGTGGTTTTTTGTAGTAATTTTTATTATTTAACTTAAATAATATAAATTATATAAATCCAAACAAATAAGAAAAAATGAATTGCATCATACAGAATGGCATTTTATTATGTATACTCCAGATGATATTTACTTCACAAGCAGTAATAAGTACCAGATTAATCTTATGAAGTCTGTGATCAAAGAAAATCCTGAATTACTTTGAAGCAACATGAAAAGGGTAATCAGCATTATTGTTGGATTGCTAAAGAATTGTGTTAGTATAAATAGTTCTTCAGCTAGCAAGAGGGTTAGAATAAAAAATTTATCAAAAATAATTATGTACAAAAGCATAGAAATTTCATGTATCATAGGCAGATGGACTTGCATCCCATACTTGTATTTTTTATACTTTTATACTAGCAAGAACTATCTACAATCCCATACTTGTATTTATTTTTATATAAATTTTTCTTTTGATGTAGTTTTGAGGAAATGATATCTATTAATTAATTCAATAAATTACTGATCTTCATCGATGAAGAACCAGTTAAGAATGGATCGACCACTTGTTGATTTACGTTTTCTTCTTCAAGTAACACTGAATAATTACCATAATAATATGCCGAATCATTTCTTTTATCTTCAGTACTACACATCTCATATCTGATTCTTTTGGCTTTCGGTGTGAAATTTACCTTCGGTACTCTGGATTTTTCTGCTTTCGATGGAAGCCTTGGCAATTCACAATAAAATTCTCGTTTCTTTCCGGAAGTCCTTCTACCAAGATTTCTCAAATACAGGCCATCCTTACAAACAACCTGTCTCAGGTAAACAATTAAATTTAATACATTTTCGATATCAGTTCCAGTGCAATCTGATTGCAGCTCAAAGCACTTGATATCTTGATAATAAATATATAAGGCGGCACCACATTCTTGATTATAGAGAGGTCTTAATATACCAAGACGTATATGAGAATTATTGACTAAAGCAATATGCACTCGGATCAAAGATATTTCTGATTCTGAAAAAGTATGTGTTGAAAGTATCCGGCTTAGAGCATGAGCTGCTTCAGCAAATACAACTACAAAATCTTTATGGACTTGCACACCACCAACTTCAAACTCCAAGATAAAAAAAGGGTACTGTTCTTTTGTGACAAGGGAAATGGCAACGCATACAAAATCCGACCTGGCTGAACCCTTTCCACTATCACCAGGTATTTGATGATGGAGCTCCCATATAGATTCAAAAGGATCAACATTAAATAGAAAATGCATCAGATAATATTTTTGTCCATAATTGAGATTTAAAATGATTTTCAGAGGAATTGGCACCAGGGTGAACTGGTAAAGGTGCGAATAGTAGAACTGATGTTAACGCAGACAAAGCTGTTGGTGCATCAATAATAAAATCAGCAGGCTCCAAGCCCAACCAACGTTGTATTGTACCTGTAATGCCTGACTGCACTATTCCCACTTTACCTTCTTTTATGACCCTATTTAATACTGGGATAGCATCATGTAGTTTTCGATGTTGAGTATCTTTCAAAGCTGCAACTATAATGCCAAAATTTACAGTTGGTCTCAATAGGTCTGGATAGTATATAGGATCCTGTGCCGGGAACAATTTACTATCTACAACTGACCAAGTAAGTAATTTGAAGAGGTGTCTTCCACGTTGAGACTCTTCTTCAATATAGTGGTTCTCCAATCGCTCTAATATATTACAATATTCTTTCAAGGCCGGAAAAGCCATTGTATTTACAGAAACGTACTGGACATTATAGTTGTTTCGTTCATGGATCTTTGAGTCGTATGCCTGCGTCTCCTAGGAAATAATTGAAAAAAAGATTACATTATAATTATTGTAATTCTAATAAATGAAAGAAGTTATCATCTGCATAGGCATTGGGAGAGAACTCATCAGTGATTAAATTGTCATTATGATATCTTGATGTAAGTAGGAACCTTATACCATTAAAGATCGTTATCTAACTGAGCATGAAATTCGATATGAGCTTGACGTTTCTTTTTCTTTACTTTTTTCTATTATTATTTCAATTTTTGTCAGTATAGTCAGAGTTGGAAAAAATCAATTCGTACAGCCTGTTATCTGGAAAGCAGGTTAAACTTGTACGAGATAAAACTTCCTCTTCTTATAATAAAAAACACATACATTTGCTTTTCTATTTTCTTTCCAATCATCATAACGTATCCAGTCATTTTTATAGCGGCCCAAATCCATTTTTTTTTCTAATTCTAGCAATTTCTTCGAGCTAGGGTCACATTCAATCGCTTGCTTCAATCGTGTTTTATATTCTGAGTTGGCAGTTTGCTTGCTGCGTAATCCAAACTTTATATAAAAGTTTAGTGGAGTAGGATCTGGGTGATTAAGTAGGAAATCAATTCTCTCATCTCGTTTTTTATTCATTTTTAATAGCGATGTAAAATAACAAAAGAACAACTTAAAGAGTTTTTGAATATCTGCATTCTGCAATAAAAAAACGCGTACACCAGCCAATAAATTTGATCAATAGACCGGATCTCAAATAGACGCGCGACAGCCAATCATATTTAATTTTTTTTAGGTCCGACCCTATACTGTACAATAAAAGGGCTTGTTAGACTGTTTTATACAACTTTCTCCAAAACACAGCTGGTTTACTCGAGCGGAAAAACCCCTCAGTGTTACTCGCTTATATTCTGCGGACGGTTTTAAACACAATCCCTGCGCAAGCGTCTGCTAGGTATTAAGTTGAAGGTCGGGAAAAAACCCAGTGTTATTCATCTTGGATAGGCAGAGATGTTATTACCATTCATTTGGGAGTCTGTCTGCTAATGACCCAGTGCCGACCAGGATGGTACGCTTCAACGCCAGCTGTGCTTTTTCTCTGCGTCACGTAGCATTTGGAGCTTCTGTGTTTTTTAATAAAAGATTGACCTTCAGATGAAATTTTCAAAAGAAAAGTCTGTGTCTACTACTCAGATTTGTGTTTTTTTAGAAGATTCAATAATATAACACATTTTCTTTTTCTTAGAATCTAGCACAGATTGAGAGTGCATACCAAACAAATAAGAAGAAACGGACTGCGGATCAAGCGTTTGGGAACGATTATTTCGACTATCTCTATGGTATCGTGTCAACAGGGACGGAGTGGCATTTTATTATGTATAATCCGGATGGTATTTACTCCACGAGCAGTAGTGAATATCAGATCAATCTTACGAAGTCCGCGATCAAAGAAAATCCTGATTTACTTCGAAGCAACGTGAAAAGGGTAATCGGCATCATTGTTGGATTATTGAAGGATCGCGTTAGTGTTGATAGTTATCCAGCTAGCAAGAGAGCTAGAATTAAAAAATATATCAAAAAATAATATGTATCACGGGCTAGCCCCGATCTTGTATTTATTCTTGCATGTATTAATAAAAAAGTTTTTTTCTTGGCAAAAGTGCGTGAATTTTTTCACGCTGTCACATGAATTTATTTTTCTTACTTAAACATAATATAAATTCACTAGAATGGATCGTATTATATGTACTACAATTAAATGCATTTGAGAATCCTGGCCGGATATAGATACTTTTGTGTGTGATATTTTAGTCGGAACTCTTACTATGGATACACGTTTGCTATGTGGAGAAGAGTTTCGATTAAAGTAGAAGATTAAAAGGCATTTGGAAAAGGTAATAATTTTTTAAACTCAAATATTTATTCATTTATTATTTTATTTTATTTATTATTTTATCAACCATACAACATATTATTTATTAGATACTCTAAATTAATTTCTAAAATCTAATTTAGAATACATCTCGGTATTCTCTAACTTCGAAACATCCCTTTCTGGTAGCTTCAACTTGGTATACCCTCCCCAACGAAACGATATTTGCTTGATAGTACGTCCTTCCGAGTAATCTAACGAGATCTTCGGCAATTTGTTGCTTGTTTCCCGTTTGAGTATCCATAATGCTGAAAATGGAATCGGACGGAAGGGAATTAATAAGTCCAAGGTTGGTATGAAGATTTGTTTGGATAGGTTGGAGACCATTAAATTCTTGCATCACTGATCAAAATATGGTTAGAATATGATAAAATAAATTTATTTTGTTATTTTCAAACATACAAGTAATTACGGCGTTTTTTTGAATGCTTCGAGTTGCGAGGGCATTATCATCCCATACGAAAATTGGATCTATGTAAAGATCGTCCTCTTCGTCATCCGTATTTCTATTATTCTTTCTATCGATTTTGTACCACTCGAGTATCACTTTTTTTGTTTTTCGATTGAATCGTTCCAATGATTCTGGAAATTTATCGTTAAAAGAAAAATTAGTACACGTGTAAATGAACACAATATATCAAAAGGATGTTACCTAAAAAATAGCCAGTATACGAAACAAGTAGTAAGAGCGATGAAAATGAAAGTTAAATACATAATGTATCGATTTTGTGTATAAATTATAAGACTTTATGGAATTTTTTTTTTTGCAAAAATTATGGAATATCGCGTGATTTTATGAGTATCACATGTTACGAAGAAGCAGGTGATTGAACTAAAGTGTTACTGGAAGAGGCGCAGAAAGCTGGCGAAAGTTTCGCAAAGTGGGGATGAATCGAGGAAAATAAAAAGTAAGGTCAAAAGACAATTTTGCGGGAAAATTGAATTAGAATTTAGGGATGGATATGGCTTAGGATAGAAAAATGTAATAGTAACTTCATCATGTATAATGGGCAATATTCCCAATCTTGTTAGTAAAAAATTTTCTGATATATATATATATATATACGGCCCATCCTGAAAAAATCTTGCCTAAAGTAAATGCACCAACTACACCCATGCCAGTTGAGATAAGCATTCCAACTGCACCTATTCCGTTAACCCATGTCTCCAATTCTTCAGGTGATTCCAAAGGAATCAGTCCAGAAAATACATTCAAAGTTGAGTTGAGTACATTATCCATAACTTCTTCTGGTCAGTTAATATCATCTAATAAATCCAGACTTCTGATTTCTATATTACCTGAAGATCCAGAAGAAAAGTAAAAACATATCATTGGGTTAGTGCTAGAACAGTTTCCTTATTTATCTTTAAGTGATAGTGATGAACGTGATAACAAATTTAGTCTTAAGTGTTTAGCATTCTGTTTATTATGTAATGGAGATTATAAAGAAAAAACTATATGGAAAAATATAAAGAGTGAATGGGTTTCTGATGACTATTAAGTAGAATGAACTTATTATCTCAAATGCTGGAATGATCTTCAGCATGGAATCCCAATAGTGAATATGAAAATATAGGATAAAAACTTCATTATATGAGAGATGATCATCTGAAATGTGCAGTACAATATCAGAAAAACTTTCTTTTTTTCTTCATATAGCTCAGAAAAAATCTCATTCTGTAGATTGATAGATCAAGGGAACAGGAAGCAAATCGTATTCTTACATAAATTAACATATTATTATTTTTTTGAATTATATGGGTGGTTTAGATATTATGCGCAGTAAAATATTATCTATACTTCTCTGCAGTAATACATCATTAATTCATATGAACTATATTTGCAAAATATTCTATGCGAAGTAATACGTTACTGGCATTCACAGTAGTAATTTTTAAAGGATCTATTAATGATCCCAACCAAAAGAATTATTTTTGCGTTATTTTCCATCAGGTATTCTCTTAAAAATTCTGGTATAATCAGGAAATTTTTTTGGGAAATACAGTCATTCCCCTCTATAGTCACCTCCTGTATAAGCACAACCTCTATATAATCATATCAATTTTAGTTCTGAATTTTTATATAATAAAATACCTTTTTTGTAATCACAAATTGATTATAGTCACTATTATAGCAATTATTAGTCCCAATATAATAGTTAACATATAAAAATTTTCCTTTTTATAATTACATCAATAGAACTTCAGATATTATATACTCATCAAATTTAACATAAAATTATTAAAAATTTAATATAAGTATTTTAACAAATTGANACTTTTTTTAGAATTATATTTACTTCTTAATTTACTTTAATTAAAAAGTATAAATAAAAATAATACGTAAACATGTAAAAAGTCTTATGCATATAATTTTTTTTACATAATTATATATGTGACTAAAATAAATTTACATGTCTTTACGTGATGCATAATAAAACTATTTATAGTTATATAATTAATTTTATTATATATTTATGTACGTGATTAAAATAACCTATATTTGTGTAATTTTTTTTACGTGACTGTATAATAAAAATTACATATTCGCATAATCTTAAAAACTATATAATAAAGCTGCAGCCGGCAGGTAAAAAGAAGGGAAATAAAGTTTTTTTTTGTTTTTACACTAATATTTTTATATTAAATAATAAAAATTATAGCTATTTTACTTAAGATTTTTTAAAAAAAAATTTTTTTTATTATAATATTATTTTTAGGATGATTTTAACGCTCACCGGAGGTGAATTTTACCAGAGGTTAATTTAAAAAATAATTAACCAGGAGGTGAATTTTTAAATAATTCACCNGAGGTTAATTTNACCACATNATGTNATTTTTATTACATAATTTTATATTTATTAATTTATCAAAGAAATTTTNGTAAATTTAAGATTTATTATAAAAATGCTTTTTTTTATTTTGTTTAATAAATGGTTTAAAATAGAAAAAAGAAACAAATAATAAAAAAAAAGAGAAAAGTAAAAAAAATCTGCATTTGCAACCATCTATTAAACTATCAATAAAAATAACTAATGTAATTAAAATGATNGAAAAAATAAAGCTTGTNTTTAATTAGTAATATATCACTTACTACATCNGAGTTTAAATTATAATCNGAGTTTAAAATATCNGAGTTTAAATTTAAGTGTCAGAGTTTGAAATTAAAGTCAGAATTCAGTTAGAGTTTGAAACATCAGAGTTTAAAATTATTAAAAGTCAGAGTTCACGTCAGAGTTTAAACGCGTCAGAGTTTGAAACGTCAGAGTTTAAAATATCAGAGTTTGAATTATAGAGTCAGAATTCGCATCAGAGTTTGAAATGTCAGAGTTTGAAATTATAATTCACGTAGAATTTGAAATGTCAGAGTTTAAAATTATTAAAGTCAGAGTTCGCATCAGAGTTTGAAATGTCAGAGTTTGGAATTATAAAAAGTCAGAGTTCGTATTGGAGTTTAAAATGTCAGAGTTTAAAATTATAAAGTCAGAGTTCGCGTTAGAGTTTGAAACGTCAGAGTTTGAAATTATAAAGTCAAAGTTCGCGTCAGAGTTTGAAATGTCAGAGTTTGAAATTGTTAAGGTCAAAGTTAAAAATGTCAAAAGTTAAAAATGAAAAAACCAACTATATAGAAAAACCAAAGAAATACAACTATTACAAACCACTATTACTTACAAGNCATTAAAAAACAATAGCATAATACTACTATTACCTACAAAATAATAAAAAGAAAGAAACAAAAAAAATATGAAAAAGAAATGAACAAAAAAAATATGAAAAAGAAATGAACAAAAAAAATATGAAAAAGAAATGAATAAAAAAAATATGAAAAAGAAATGAACAAAAAAAATATGAAAAAGAAATGAACAAAAAAAAATATGAAAAAGAAATGAACAAGAAAAAAAACAAACCAGGTAAAAATTACTAACCAAAAATGGTTAATATAAATAGGTGAAATTTAAAATATAAAAAAATGTATTATGAAAATCAAGGTGAAATTCACCACCCGGTGAATTATTTGCAAATTAACCTCCGATGAGTGTCAAATAAATTCTTATTTTTAACTATTTTTAGTAAGAAATTTTTTAATATAATCACACTAATATAAAAATTTATTATATATATAATTATATAACAAAAACCCTTTTTATAAAACATCTCACTATAATCATAGTATTTAGTGGTCTCAAAGGGTATAATTATAAAGGGTGATAACTATATATTTATTATTAAATCATTTTTTTTCATTATTTGCAAAAAATAAATCAAAAGATGTGGGTTATACAGTATGTAATCAGCATATACTAATTGTCTAGTAAAATTGACTAAAGACGCTATACATGAAATGTATTATCTGCAGGATAAAAATTGTAATCTGTCTATTCTAAGTTAAACTATAACTATTTTAATGAAGTATTAATGAAGCGATTTTGAAGATTTTTAATTTCTAAATACTATAATTATAGCTTTAAAAATTTCTATATAACAGTTATCCAGCAAGCTTACAGGAATTACAAAAAAAGACCTGAATTTTTGGCAAAATAAATTTGGGAAGCAGTGAGAAATGATGTTATTTCTAATAAAAAGAAGTTTTTAGATATTATTTCTTATAATAGAACTTATTATTTTATTAATAGAAATTTAATAGAATTTAATTACAAAACTAATTGCAATATGTAATGTTATTTTTTATGCTTATAATTTCTGATTACTAAACTCATATTTGCTTAGATAAAGTTTTTTAAAACTAAATATAAATTTAATTACTGGATTTTCACTTTTAACTCAAGATTTAAAGAATTAAATTTTATATTTACAAGTATTTAACATTTAAGATTATAATCATATACAGATTTTAATAAAAAAAAATATGATAATTATTTGGTAAACATATGAATTTTGAATTTTTTTAAATAAATTTTTTTATAAAAAAATTTTTAAAATTAAAAAGTTGAATTCTTTTGTATTATTTTATAAACTTTAAAATTTTTTATATTTCATTTAAAAAACTAACTATAAATTATTTTTGAATTTTATAATCTTGATAAATTTTAAGAATATAATTTTCATTACTAATTGTAAATACAAATATTACTAGTTTATTAAGATATTTATTATTAAGAAAAGCTTTATATTCTAATTTATCATTATTTAATCTTTATATAATGAAATACCAATACCATAAATAAAAACTAAATATTTGCTAAAAAGAAAAAAAAGAAATATTTTGAGATAATTGTAAAATTATATTTTTATTATTCTATTTTATTATAAGTATACTAGAAAAATTTGATTTTTTCTGAAATATATTAATATATAAATTTAAAACTGTAGTAAAAGAATTACTTTTTAATACAGTATGATTAAGATATAGGAAAAAAGGAATTGGTGACCAGGTCGCCATGGTGACCCCCTGTCACGTGACTTCATATACAAATAATTTGTCACCTTTGTGTCATATTCCTAGTTTTCCATTTTTACTATTTATTCTAGGGACAGAGAATTTTTTCGGCATGAAAAAAACCTATTTGTCACATGTTATTCATCACACTACTAATTTTAGCAAATTTTATAACACCAGCTGGAATTTCCTTATTTGGAATCAATGTAACATTATATAACCCAAAAAAGGCAATTTTATTTCTCTCGAAAATTGAAGTTTTGCATTATATAAAATTCCAAAAAAGGATTTTTTTGCCGATCACTTAATTTTGACCAGAATTATAGGGGTCGCCATGACCACATAGTAACACCCTAAGATATATATAATATTTCAAATGATATTTTTAGTTTAAATTAGTTTAATAATAGTTTATTATTAGTTTAATTCTGAACTTTCTTTTTTCATACTCAAAGAAAAAATATATACTGTACATATTAGTTAGTTTTTGTCAAAAAAATTTCTACTTTTAAATAAATTCATATAGTGAATATGCATATATTAAATAAGATAAAAGATGAAATATCTTCACTATATGGCAATAAACTTAAAGACTTATTATCTAATTAATATTTACTTAATTAAACTGAATTTAAAAACTAGCTTACTTATGCAAATTAAAATTTGAGATATTATTATAAGTTATAGTAATTAAACTTAATTACTAAAACTTATCTATACTAAAATATATTTGGGATTCAGTATATATTAAAATGTTAATTTAGAAATTTGCTAAAATCCTAAATCCTAAATCCTAAATTTTAAACTAATACTAAAATTTTAAACTTATGCTAAAATTTTAAACTAATACTGAAATTCCAAATCTATGCCAAAATTTTAACCTGTTACTAAAATTTTAAACTAATGTTAAAATTTCAAATTGATGCTGAAATTCCAAATCTTTATTCTTCAATATGAAAATAATTAAAATTTAGGATTTTTATAATAGTTTAGAATTTTAGTAACAGTTTGAAATTTTAGCATAGGTTTGGAATTTTGGTATTAATTTGAGATTTCAAGTTTTAACAATGATTTAGGATTTTGATATCAGTTTGAAATTTAAAATTTTGGCAATTTGTATATATTAAAAGATATTTGGAATTTGATATATAGCTAAAATAGTATTAGGGATGTGACATTTATTAGGTAATATTTTAGGAGCTGAAAGGTAAAACAAAATCTTATGTGTCATAAAATTATGCATTTTTATTGGTCAAAATTAATACTATATATATATTTAAATATTATTGGTTGAAAAAATCTTACTTAGGGGAGGAGGGGGATAGGATTTCTTATGAAACTAATATTAGGTAATATATGTCATAACTCTAATTAGCTTGGTACTAGATATTAACTTTTAATAAAAAATAATAAGAGATTTTCAGAATATATATATCAACTTGAAGATGAGGTGAAAGAACTCAAAAATCAGATTATCCATAAAGATATAGTTTCTCTTGCAAAAGCTAAGAGTAAGATTACTATAAAATTGAAAAAAATACAAGCTTTCCAATTAGAAATAAAAGAGTTGAAAATGAAGTATTTTTTTAGTATAGAAAAACTTATCAGAAATGAATTTTCTTAAATGAGAATTGGTACAAATAAGGTAAAATATTAAGTTAAAGAATATTAACTTAGATCTGAAAAAAAAATTAAGCAAAAAAAAGGATAAATTAATGCAAATAAGAAATGATTTAACCTCAATGTGAATGAATTGATGGATAAAAAAAGAAGAATTAATTAGTGATCCATTTAAAAATCAGAGAAATTAATTAGTAAAATCTGGAGAAATCAAATATGAAAAAATTAGATTAGCATTTGAATTTTCTTCTTTGAAAAGCCATATAATACAAATTTTCTTTTTGGTGGAAAGTATAATTTCAGTTTTTGAAATTTGTATATTATCACATGTTTAATCACATGAGATATAAATCACATGTTTTTATTATAAAAGAATCTGAAATTTTAGGATTTTTGAAAAAACTATAGTAAATACAATAGTAAAGTTCCCTAATTTTTAATATAATCAGTTTCCAATTTTTATATAAATTATGAATTAAAGAGACATTACAGTCCTCATGGTTACTTATTTAGGATAGTGTTTAATTAGTACTATTAGATATATGACAAAAGAGATTCTTGCACTTTTTGATTTAATATATAAAATAATATATATAATTATTCCTGATCGGTATTAATTAAAATTAACAATTTTCTCCAATTGTTACATGGATTACAAATTAATACAGATGAGAGATAATTTATCTTCAGTACAAAAGATATTATCAGAAAAAGAAATTCTTCTTTAAAGGACTAATATTTGTTTAGCTGAACAGATTTTAAAAGTATATATCTAATGAGTTTAAGAATAATAAAGTAATTGAAAATGTTAAAGAACTGGAGATTGATAATGGTATTACTAGTTCTAAAACAACTTCAGTATTATCTAACTCCTTTTTTTTTAGCTTGTAATTTTTTTCATAATATTATTACTAATAATATGATTCTTATAGTTCATCATCTTTTAGCTATATTCTTTTATTTCATTTTTTAATAAAGAAAAATCTTCTAAATTATAAAATACCTTTAATAGAAATCAGAGATACAAAATTTCAATTCATTATACAGAAAAGTTCAAAAATAAAAATACATCCTATAAAATTTCATCTTTTAAATATAGATAAAATCACAAAATATAAATTATTCCAAGTTCAATTATTTTGCCAATCCTTCAAAAATTTGTTTCATTTAAATCTAATTAATAAAGGATTATTAGATGGTTTACAGATATCAATAACTATAAAGTGTTTTTTTATTATCTTATAAATTTTTTTTGCTAGAAACTTATAATCATTATGTATATCTTTAAGAATTCACTTTATACTATCTAGAGTTTCATATCCATAATGTAATGAAATACAGTATATTTAAAATTTCTGCATATATTTAAATAGATTTTATAAAAACGCTGGATAATAAATTGAGCTAATTCTATCATGTTTACCTAATTTAAAGAAATGAACAATTTTTAGCTGAGTTGCCAAAGGTTTCCTGACAAGATTATCAAAGACTATAATAATAAATCAGCCAGTTCTTTTGAAAGATAAAATATCAGATAATTCTTTAAGCATAATCAGCTTGAATTTTACATCTTTATACCATAAAGTTTGCTTATCTATAGCTATAAATTCATAAAAATATTATACTACTTCCCATAATTCTTCATCTTGGTATTGCATAATAACAATTAAATCATTATATGAAATATAACTTTTACCAAAATTTTTGCTCCCATCTTTTGGTATTTTATAATTATATTTTTTACCAGACATCTATGAATATATTTTTGGATATTTACTTCCTAGAAGCAGATGTACTACTATACTCATTTTTCTAAACTTAGAGATGTTCATGACCAATAATCTAAATGGATGTTTAGATATGAATAGATTCTATTTTTTTGAAGGTATAGTTTTATCTAATTTGCGTAATTCATACTACTCCATAATATTTTGAAAAATAGGATAATTATTTAAGTGACATATTTTGTTAATCACAATGCCTAAAAAATTTTCTTTGAATGATGCAATAAAGATAGCAAAATCTCATAAAGAAAAATGCCTTTCCAAAAAATATATTAATTGTAAAATTCTAATGCTTTAAAAATGTAATAAAAACTATTAATGGAATTGTTCATTTCAATCTATTAAAAATTGCCATTCATAGTATTCTTATTGTTCAAATAGAAAACTCAATATTTTAGTAGCCAAAAAATTAGCATGCACTAAAAATAGAAGGTGTATTTCTGAGAATTATATTAATAATAGCTCATCTCTTATGGAAATGCAAAAATAATCATCAATTTTACCTATTGCTTTCAGATATCAAGAATGGAAAAAGTTGGTATTGTGAGTACATGAAACTTGGACTTGAATTTACCTAGAACTAAATGAAAAGGGTGGAACATATCTTTCTAGTTCTTATCATAACAGATGTACTCTACTCTTTTGAAAATGTTTTGAAGGACATTCTTGACTTGTTCAGATCGATAGTATTCAAAGAAGGACTTGGTGCCCACATTGTATAGGTAAATCTAAAAAACTTGACATTGAATATGTGAAAGAATTAGCACATAGTAGAAATGGAAAGTATTTATCTAATGTTTACATCAATTATACAATGTATTTATGCTGAAGATATTCTAAATCACATAAATGACTTACTTCCATTAGTGGTATTAAAAAAAAAACTCTTGGTGTCTGCATTATGTTAGTATAAAATTTGATATCATAATAGCCAAATCTATTGCATGTAATCGAGCTGGGAAATGCTTAACAGATTCTTATATCAATTGCAAAAATCAGTTATTCTGGAGATGCAATAAAAACCATTAATGATATGCTACCCTTTCTCATATAAAAAATGATAATACATGGTGTCCATATTGCTCTAAGCATAAACGTGAAAGATTGTGTTGAGAGATTATGTCAAAATATCTTGGATCGCCATCTAAAATACATCAACCTGATTTTCTTAAAACTTTAGATCATCCAACTGGATTAGAACTTGATATTTATTACCCACAATATAGATTTGCAATCAAAATGCAAGGAGAGTAACATGAAAAATATATCAAATTCTTTCATAATGGTGATCCTAAATTCCTAATAATTTTATCAAATAGCAAGCATGAAATCAAATCAAGAAAGAGTTATATGAAAAAAACTGTATTGCCCTAAGGTATGTTTGGTATTACAAAAACCTACATGTAGTTATTTTGAGCATCTTTGAGAATTGGGTCTTATAGAGTAAAATTATATAGTATTAATTTTCATTTGATATTTTTTGGATATTTTTTTTTGTGATAGGAAAAGGTATAATTAATATATAATTACAGTATAAAGATTAAAGAACAGATTAATGAACTAAAACATGTCTTGTTACATTTACTAATAGAAAATTATAATTTTTATTGTACTGAACTATACAGTATTCAAGCTTAGCTAAATTAATATTATATTAATATACTTGATTTTCTTTTTCTACAAGATGTTTACGAATTCTGACTAATATTTCCAATACTTCATATCTTCCTTCTGGTTCTGCAATATTCAGGCCAGCTTTTAGGATGTTTTCTTCTGGCCACCTTAAAATTTCAACTGATTGTTCTTGTGGCAGACCACCTTCAGTAAGTTCTTCAAAATATGATGGAGGAATCACAACCTTGTAAAACGTAACATATGATGAGATGACGCGAATAGCATATATAGTTTGTTTCATGATCTGATTCGTAGTCAAGTTAATTTGACGCAAATTATCAGAAGCACAAGTGAGCATCTCAGCAGCAACTTGACATTCCCCATAACCTATGTATCTGTCAACATTCTCGAGATGTTTATCCTGTCAGAGAACTGTTAAGTTAATAAATAAATATGGTCTTGTCAAAAATAAAACATATTAACCTCCACAGCAATTATGGTCGTGTCTATCATCTTAATTGAATATTCAGGATCTGCTGTCAAATAAGGATATCCTCCAATGAACATTCTGCATTCTTGGTGATTTCTAAGTATTAGGAATGCAGCTTTAGGATACATTATAAACAAAAGATTCTACATTTATAAAAAAAAAATTTTTAATAATTACTCACCTAATCACTAAAGGAAAAGTATTAAACCCAACAATACGAAGCAAATCATCCACCAATGTATTAGTAAAAGTTTCATCTGTTCCCTTTTTTCTCAATGAGTTTTTTACAACCCAATGCAATTTGAGAATAAATGTCCGAACATCATCAGAAACATCAATCTTTCTTACATCAAAACTTTGTTTCTCAAGATCAGTGAAATGGATATTGGAAAGAATATATTGTTCTGGTAATAAATCTTTAACTAAATGATATTTAAATTATCAGTACGAAGTTCACTAAGAGAAAAAATAATACAAGTACTTACCATCAACTTTAGGAATGATTTGGTTATTGCATTTGACAGGTTTGAAGTTCACTTTAAGTGCTTTAAGATCTTCTTTTCTAAAATTAGATGCCATGGTATTAATTATGGGTAAACCTTTTTCTCTAAGCATTTTCTTAACTAATTTTCGTGAATTTATAAGATATTTGTCAGATAATGTAGAAGTAGATGAGAAAAAGGCTACCGATCGAAAAATACGTGATGCAGGCCAAGAAAGCCTTACAATGAGACTGAGCAAAGAAGACATTTTAGTTCAAAATTGATTGATCAGCTTTTTTATCACTATATCAGATATAGGCTGATCATTTTTGTAATATTCATAAATGTGTATTACACTAGTATTATACTGTTTTTTACTATTGAAATCACAAGTTTCAAATGAGTTTTTAAAACTCATTGTAAGATTAAAGATACCTTAGAAAAGTATGAAATTATATACCAATGAAATGGTGGCTTTTTTTTGTAAAATAAAATTATTTAAATATTAAATAACTTATATTTTATAATTATAAATAGAATAATTATTTTGCTAGAAGTTTTTACTATAATTATTCTGATAGTTCTTAATAGATATTCAATATATACCTTCAAAAGTGAGACTTTTTATTTAAATTACAAGATAATGTAATAAAATAATAAAATAATTATTATTTGTTATTATGTAAAAGATCAAAATAATAAATAAAAAATATAGTTGCGCGCAAAAAAATTAAGGTGGCTTAGTGTTATATCATATTTGACATAATCGAAGATGAGCGAAATTAGCCTATATCAGTCAGTCTGCTACTGCTGATCACTAATTAAAAAAACTTGTATAATATTATTTACACAACTTGTAATTCAACACTGCAATTTACAAATGAGCATTTTATTTAATAATTCCATTCTTCAAGTCTTAGAATTCATTATTAGCAGTAATTTCTCATATTTATATTATATAATAAACTAATTATAAACTTGTAAGTTGACGTTAAATTAAGACAAGTGGAAAGGATTCTTTTTTTCTACTGAGTATTAACTTATCACAAGTACCTAGCGATGTAAAGTAAATCTAACTACAATAGATCCAATAAAAAGCATACAACTTATTTAGTACAAGTGGAGAGTAAAGCAGAATTTTATTTTATGGCCTAATTAATTGCATAATGCTGGTTTATGCAAGTTGTTCCAAAGCTAACAACTATTCCATTTATTTATAATTCAGTAAAAAATTATGAAAAAATAAGTACCAGAAAATATTAATTACTAATTTTTTTTTCACTTAATTTTTTTTACTTTTTTATGCCGATTCTAATAGTATTAAATGATTCTTTGTTTATTCCAAATATCAGAAGATGGTACTTTTTTATTCAGCATATTCAAATAACTTTGTAATTCTCCTTTGTAAGAGGATTAGGATGGGCAACTATTGGGCAAGAATTTGAATGGCTTCTTTTAATGGCATTTGGCATATTTATTTTTTTGGAGGTGTATTATTTTCATCAATTAGTGGAGATTCTCATTATACTTGCAGACTGGCAGATATTGAAACTTCTATAGAATCCAATGATTCTTGCTGGTTTAACATTGATATTTTAAATAAAGTTTGTTCATTTGTCTTCTTTTTTTGTTTTTTTTTTCTCTGCTGTGATATCTTTATAAATAGTTACTATCACTTCTTTTTGCCTTTCATCTAAGAGTACTAATTATTTCTTTTTTTAATATTTCTTGATTATATATTAATTTTATATGATTTAATTCTTGTTCATAACATTCTTTTAATCATTTAATTCCCTCTGCAGTCTGCATACATTTCTTTAGAATTGATAGTATGAAATAAATTATTAGAATTATTAAATTCATGATAATGACTTGTATCAAAAGCTTCTAATAACTTATTTACAAGATCCCATATAGTATTTTTTCATGTATCTATAAATCGATTATGGTTGAATATTGAGACATCATTCAAATATTCACTAAGTAATACTTTAATTCATTCATTCTCTGTTTATGCTGCCTTTACTTGATGTTTAAGATTTTCTGAATCTATAATATTTCCAGTAACATTTTGTTTAACAAATTTTACTCCAAAGGTCTTAAGAGCCTCATCAAATGTAAGAAAATAACTTCTTTTCTCTTCAGAAACTTTGAAAGATGATACACATTGTAATTTTATAACTAATTTTGAATATCTTTCAAGAATTCCAAAAAAGTGTGCTACTGATTGTGTATAGTTTGATTTTTTAGCTGAGGAAAGAAATGGAGCTAATGCAGCCAAAGTACACTTTTGTATATTGAAATTTCCAATTTGGATTCTAGCTTTATGTATAAGAAAAGTCCTGCTTAATAATAAAATAAATACCAAACTTTTTGCACTTGATATTCTTCAAAATTATTCATATGCAAATTTTTTAATTTTAAATGTATTCATAATGCAATACTTACTGCAACCCATAATAGTTCTATAATTCTTACTGTAGCTCTATAATTTATTATCTTTTCAAACTTGTTTAAGAATTTAATGTTTATTTCAATACAAAGATCAAAAATCCCATAGCTTGAAAATATTATAATAAGAGCTAATATGCTATATCTTTACTTGTATGCCATTGACCAAAGATTGGATGTAAGTTTGGCCATTTTTTTCTTATATTTATTAGACATCAAAAAATGGATTCATCAGCTACTAGAGAATGTGATCCAGATGGAATTTTCCAATCTGCGATCTGATAAAAGCGGATCGAATCCGATCTGATAATCCGTCGGATCGGATTCAAAAATTTGCCGATCCATCCGGATTGAATCCGGAATCCGTTTATTATATATATTATTATTTACACAATTTTTTTTTTTACTTCAACGCAGTTTAACTTCTATAAAATAGTAATTTATTTTTTTCTTTAGGTACAGCTCCCAGATGGCTAGACTTCTGGAATATTGGAAATGTAAGTGATTTCTTTTTTTTTTGCTTTTTATTTATTTTTGGAACGCT